>JAJONR010000434.1:0-186136 GCA_029582245.1 Solanum etuberosum | reverse complement strand
CACATAATTTGCAGGATATTACATTATCCCCTATTGGGATCACTCATCCTCGAATGAAGGTCAAAGTTAGAATGAAGAATTAATGGAACTATTGTTTCCTTATATCATCTCAGAATATCCTACCACACTTTATCTTATCACCTATGTACAATAATAGTTCATTGGGTTTTGGTCTATATTCGAATGAAGAATGATTTAAATCTTCACACATAATTTGCAGGATATTACATTATCCCCTATTGGGATCACTCATCCTCGAATGAAGGTCAAAGTTAGAATGAAGAATTAATGGAACTATTGTTTCCTTATATCATCTCAGAATATCCTACCACACTTTATCTTATCACCTATGTACAATAATAGTTCATTGGGTTTTGGTCTATATTCGAATGAAGAATGATTTAAATCTTCACACATAATTTGCAGGATATTACATTATCCCCTATTGGGATCACTCATCCTCGAATGAAGGTCAAAGTTAGAATGAAGAATTAATGGAACTATTGTTTCCTTATATCATCTCAGAATATCCTACCACACTTTATCTTATCACCTATGTACAATAATAGTTCATTGGGTTTTGGTCTATATTCGAATGAAGAATGATTTAAATCTTCACACATAATTTGCAGGATATTACATTATCCCCTATTGGGATCACTCATCCTCGAATGAAGGTCAAAGTTAAAATGAAGAATTAATGGAACTATTGTTTCGATCTTTATGATATCTAGAAGTTTCCTTCTAACATATGCATGGAACGCATTAACACATAAAACTACAAGGTGACAAATTATGACATTAAGTTTCTATGAATTGCTATTGGAAGAACACTATTACCTCAAACTTTCTCATTTGAATTTCTCATAATATTCATGGGAAAAGAATCACGAGCATGATGCATATGATTCATATTAATAAAACACACTAAAAGGGGTTGAGTGACTTAGTCAGCTTACATGGGTTTATAAATAATGAATGATAAATATTTGAGCAAAATTCAAAATCTATATGAAGTTATTTGATAAAAAAAGTGTAAGTTATGCATTAGGTAAGCATCGCACTACTACGACTTATGTAATATGTAATGACCTTACCCGGTCGTTATGTGTAAAACCAATGTGAATGAATTTGGACCGAAAAACATTTTGGATAGTGACTTAAATTTTTTTGACTAAGCGGGGCTCTAATAGTATATGGGAAAGGTGAGTTCTAGGGCCCTCCCAAAAAGGGTGGGTATGATTTTGAGGTTTGGGTTATATTGTTGTAGCCAAGACATAAAAAGTCCATAAGGCCTTTTGGAATAAAATTTGTTAAAGTAGAACAACCGAAATTGAACTTGGCATGAAAGGTATTTGACGGGACGTCAAGGGATGAGTTTGTGTTATATAAATAGTGTTTTTCATTAGTTTGAGTTTCTGAAGTTTCATCGAGGCCGTTATAGCAAGAGGAATCCTTCTGGCGGCTTGTGAAGACCATTAGAGTAGGGTTAGGTTCCGTATAGTGGTGCCGCTAAAGTTGTCACGACCAATAGTATACCCTATACATGACATGGTGTATAAGACCCCGAGAGGCCCTACACAAGCCACTTGACATACATATACAAAACATAATAGACAAAAATAGAGTATTTCATATCAATATAAGAGTTTGACATTATAGCGGAAGTCTAACATAGTCTAGACACGCCTTTGTACAACATCAAAGACATTCAACATCCAATAAGTAAAGACATAAGAAAATAATAAAGGTGACACGGTTCTCAGAGTACAAGGAATCATCAAGTTTTCAAATCTGTAGATTGATTTACTAGGCACGAATAGAGAGGGAGGAGTTGTGAATCCCTACATTAGTGAAATTATGTAGGCACTAGTATGCATTAGTACATGGAATTTACTATGTATGAGATATATGCATGAAAATATGAAATATAATCATAAGAGGACATAATAGAAAACATGATGTGCATGACCAAGCTAAACATAGTAAAAGCCTTTAAGCAAACAACACAAACTTGAACATGGTAAATGCATCTTAAAATGATAGGGAAAACTTCCTAAAACTTTGAAAGTAACTTAGTTCATTTTGTTGGATATTTACTATTAACTGACATAGAACACGTGATCTATAACATGGAATATGGTGTCCTGCTCCAACATTGAAAAGAGACGTCCTGACATGCCAAAGCAAGAACGCCTTCACTTCTATATTAGGTGGATCCACTAGCTATGTCACTTAGGACAACCTACAAGGGCACGTAGTTAGGAATAAGAAGATTGCTACTATAGACTCAGGATCTACTAATAGAAAGCATCCATCTCAATATCCTCTTGGATCTAAGTAACATCCCAACGGAATTATTTATAAATATATACATATCATTATCAAGGGAAAAGAAAAATTAAGTTACTTATACAAGTTTAAAAAATCATTGAATAGATCCTTGAACCTTGAATCATCCATGAGTGAGAAAACCTTTAACCAAACCATGATCCCTTAATTTGAGAAAACCATTCACAATTGAATTGTTGCCAATCTCAAAGCAACCTAGATCATAAGGCATTCTTTTTTCTTAAATCATGGATATGTTCATTAAAACATCATTTATAGCTTAATAGCTTCTTTATACATTCATGTAAATTAGGGTTCATAGTCAAGATTATGATCAATGCATGGGTTCATATGGAATTTATTAGAAAGCATGTAATTGAGTCTAAACAATCATATTATGATAAAAATGAAGCAATTAAATCCATACAAATAGAACCCATGAGAAATTGAATGAAAATCTAACCAATTTAGGGAAATTTAATTTGGTGAAGTATTTGGGAATCAATGGGTGAATGGAACTGATTGATGAACTCCCTATATACCTTGATCTTGAAGCCCTAAGCAATTATGTAGAAAGGAGACTTGAACCTTAAGAAACCTAGAATCCTTCTTCTTATTCCTTAAGTTGAGAGAGAGAAATTGAGTTGGATGGATTTGGTTAAATTTTGGAATTAGGGGAATGAGTTAAGAGTTGCTAGATTTAGCACTTGAAAGCCTTATATATGGTTTAGAATTAGGGTAAAACTACATAGATTAGGCTTTAAGAACATAGGAAAAAACCCAAATACTCCTTTAAAATAACTATAGCCACAACCTACGGTTGTGACCTACAGAATGTACTGGTCAACCATAGGTCAAGTGACAGGGGCCTAATATCTTGACAAATCTCACGACTCATTTCTACAGACAATCAAATTTCAACGGTCCATAGACCCTATCCGTAGACCTCAACTTTCAACTAAAATTTACACTAAGTCTTGACCTTTTATATGGGATCTTCCTACGGTCCATAGTCCATTCAGAGGACCATCCTTGTAAATTGTAGAATGAGTTACAGGCTTGATTTTAAAAATAATTTTCCTACGTTCTAGGAGACTTTTCTACGACCCATAGAACTTTGTACAAACCATAGACTGGTCTCTTTGACTTGAACCAGTAGCCATTTTTGGCCTTCTTTCCTTTTCAAAATTTTGAGGTATTATGATATCTCCCCTTTGGGAAAATTTATCCTCGAATGGGACTTAATCTAACATGAATAGAGTAGAAGAGAAATTGACAACCCAACATTATTGCAAATTTCATCAAAATGCACATAAACGTGTAGAATCACTCAAAGTTAAATCATAACATAAAAATCAAATTTCCATGAACATGCATGCCAATGGAAATATGAGAATGACTAAAATGCATGAATCTAGAAGAATGAACCATGAGGAACAAATACATCAAGATTTTGTACGAGTGAATGGAAAGAGATGACGATTCCGGGATATCATACTGGCTTCGGCCTCCCAAATAGCACCTGAACTACTTGATTCCTCAAAAGAACCTTCACGGAAAGCAACATCCTTATTTCTCAACTTTCGGACTTGCCGGTCTAAATTCTCAACCAGAACCTCGTTATAAGAAAGATTCTCTTTAACTGCCAAACCTTCCAAAGTGACGATGGACGTCGAATCTCCAATACAGTTCTTCAACAAAGTGACATGGAAAATCGGATTTACCGATGCTAAATACTTAGGCAACTCAAGTTCATAAGCAACTTTGACAATACGCGTCAAAATTTTATATGGGCTCACGTAACAGGGACTAAGCTTCCCTTTCATTCGAAATCTCATGACACCCTTCATGGGTGAAATTTTTAAGTAGACCCTATCATCAACATAAAAAATATATTTTTTTCTTCGAATATCGAAGTATGAGTTTTGTCGACTTTGAGTAACTTTCAACCCATCTCGAATTAGTTGAACCTTTTCCATAGCATCATGCTCCAACTCAAGCCCTATTAAAGCAACCTTAAAAACTTCAAACCAACCAATAGGAGACCTACACCTGCTACAATAAAGAGCCTTAAACAGTGTCATCCCAATTCTATAATCATAGCTCTTATTATAAGCAAAATAAACCAAAGGCAAATGATCATTCCAATTATCATTGAAATCAATCACACAATTTCTCAACATATCTTCTAAAGTCTAAATGGTACACTCAGATTTTCCATGGGTTTGAGGATGAAAAGTCATGCTAAGTTTTACTTCAGTACCGAGGTCTTTCTAAAAGGACTTCTAAAATTAAGATGTAAACTAAGTACCTCGATCAGAGATAATGGACAAAGGGACTCCATGTAACCTTACCATTAACCTAATATAAAGTTTGGCATACTCTTGTAATAAGAGGTAACTCTTAAAGGGAAAAGAGTGAGTCGATTTCAACATTCGGTCCATTATGACCCAAATCGAGTTAGGGGTAAACCTATAATGAAGTATATATTTAAATCTTACTAGTTCCATGAAGTGATACTAATGTTTAAAGCAAAACAACCCAGTTTCTTTTGCTCATTATTTACCTGTTGGCAATTCATACATTTAGCCACAAATTCCACAATGTCCTTCTTCATTCCATTCAATCAATAGACATCCCACAAATCATGGTACTATGATAACGCTCAACTACACTTCATCCAATTCTAAGTATTGGAGGTCGCTAATAATTATAAACTCAACTAAGAGTTGGGATCGATCCCACAGGGAGTAATAAGGTAGAGAATTCAATTAAGAAGTAAAGTGTGTCCTAATCGTTTGTAGAAGTAAAGATTTCGTAGCATGAAAACAAATCACAAGGTTTCAATGAACAATATCAAATAGGGGAAATTAGTAACCAATTTATGCCAAGGATTACTTTATACGAGAGGTAAACTAAAGATTGGACCTTAGGAATGTGATCAGTCGAAGGCTTATTTCGCGTAATGGGTAGTTACTAATTTCTTAAAGTTGTTGAATCTCAATGGGTAGGCTAGGTTGTGATTACAATAGCCATCTCTCGATCAACTCTCATGCTTCAAGTGAGTTTTCTCAAACCTCAACAAGCTTAACACTACCAAACAACCCATTTCCTTAATTAACCCAGTCTTTCAAGCTGGGTATGTAAAGACGCAATCAAACCCACTTTCTCAAGCAAGATTTTAAAGACACAATCAATACAACTATCAATTAATCATTCTAATTTATTGCTTCTTTCCAAAGAAAACATAGAGAACTAAGCTAGAATTGAGTTTGCAACTTCAATTCATCAATTAAAAGATGAACAAATAATTTAACCAATTCAAACAACATAAAAATCATCAATTAATAACACACATTAGCTAATTAACGCATTCGACTACATGATCACACCCCTAAGGTAAAGGGTTTTTTATCTAAGCATACTGAAAAGAAAGAAATCATTATCAACAAAGTTTTCCATTTGAATTGCTAACTATCTGTAATACCCGAATGTTGAAATCAAAGCTAAAATCTTACAATCTCCAAATCAAAATCCCAAACTCCACTAAGAATGTTAAACAAAAGTAAATCATGTAAGGACTCTCAAAAATTCAGAAGTAGACAGTATGGGAACTCCTTTTCTTCTTTCAACAATTGTATTTATCCGTTCCCAAAAATTTAGCATGGTGTCCACTCGGTGAAGTAAGTCGGGATTGCCGACCCATTCGGCGATCCACCGAGGTTCTCTTCTCCTCGCATTTCATCTTGGTTCCTCCATCAAATTTTTCTAGAAAATTCTGCAAGCCTGATCGTTGTTGCCTATCCATTCGACGCGTTGCCCAATCACCATTTTACTCACAGAGTTTGATTGGTCCTTGGGCTATTTCACAGGAACTATAGGCGAGTTGGAGGCCCACTCAACGAGTCGCCGAGTGGCTTTTGCGAGCTCCAGCTTCTCTTTTCTTCAACATTTTTTTCTACTTTTTCGCTCCTTTTGCGTCATAATGTCCTTGTCTCACTCTTAAGCCTTCATTTTTGCATATCAATATATTAATATTAGTCATGAGCCTAAAATAGGCATTGAGGACACTATCATTGAATAATAAGCCCTAAATGCGTCAAAATTCCCGACTCATCAACACCCCAAACTTAAACTATTACTTGTCATCAATTAAAACACAAGATCAATCAGGCCAACAAGGACGTCTACAAATAGTGATACTTGAGACTCAACATGAATGCACACAAGGTTCAATCCACACATGCAATTTTTAATTGTGCACTAAAAGTTTCAAACTATGACTAGCCATCATTAAATAGAGTTCAAGCTCTCAAAGTTCACTTCAAATGCAAATTCATGCTCAACAAGAGTATTCGAAAGCCCTAACTCAGGCGGTGCTAACTCTTCCTCATCAATTTTAGGCGTATCCGACTCATCACAATCATCAGTTACAACGGCATCTCCGGTCATTGTAGTAGAGGGATCTCAGAAGTAGCTGGCATATCTGAACTCAGACCCTCGGAAATCTCCACACTGCCCTATCACATCGAGATATCGGTGGACTTAAGCTCGTCCATATCATATCGGAGGTCAACCAACTCAGCAGACTGCCTCCCACTCTGCTCCCATGCCTCAATCCTAGTGGTGAGAGTGGAAAATTCCAGGCTGTGGGCTGTCGTTAACTCCCGTTGTACCCTCAACTCATCCTGAATGGGAGCAAGTGCTGCCTCAATAGCCCTCTCAATCATGGAGGGAACAATTACCTCAACTCTAGCAACCCTCACATCTGCCGAATAGGTGAGATTGCCCATTTTGTAAACCAGTGCCTGTGTTAATATGGGACGGGATGTAGGAGTAGCGTCAGGGGCATTAGAGGAAGAAACAACAGGTATACCTGTCGGCTCAACTACCGGCGTAGACTTAGGGGCATCGGCCTTCATGGCCTCTACATCAACCACCGGAGAGGTGTCTACTAGTGTTGCTTTCCTCCGCTCAGGCTCATCATTTGTGTACTCAGCCTAGATCCTTCGGATGTTAGTAGATGAGGTAGGTGTCACCTCTACATTAGTCTTTTCCATAAATGGTACACCAGCTCAGTGACACAGATCACTTATCAGAACAGGGAAGGGCAAGGAGGTCTGACTCTGTTTGACCCTAATAGCCATCTCCTGCACGATGATGGACCCCAAATTTATCCTATCCCGATCAATAATACACCTAAAAGTGCAGCTTTCGGATGCCAGACAGTGGATTCATTTTGAGACGGCATCAGGGTGCTACTGATGATACCAAACCAATATCGAGAAGCGACATTCAGATCTTTCTTCTCAATTGGGACCCTTGCCTCTATCAATGGGGGGGTAACATAATAAAGTTTTCGGGACAACAACCCCTTCAAGTTATCCAGAGTCTTCATCTTAATCATGTCCGTGTGTGTATGGATGGTGTGTGTGGTGCAGTCCAATAGATCATTGATGTCGGTTTCACTACACATCACCTTCCTGCCTCGCACCTCCACATAATCCAACAGTGCCTCCACATATCTGTAGAAAAACATCAACGAAATACATAAGGTTGCAAAGTGTTAGGAAAATAACAATTCTCAAAAAGTTGCCGAAAAACTCGCTAATTAACTCAGCGAGCGAGAAATGGCTCGCCAAAAGTAACAAATCAAAAAATCAACAATTCAGCACAAATCGGTGAGGCAAAAAGTCATTTCGCGAGTCACTGAACTTGATTGGAAAACCAAAGGTGGCTCCCCAAAATTCACAGAATAGTTTAACCAAATCTTGGCTTCAAGAAGGCGAGGCTAAGGCTATTCGGTGAGTTTCTGAGTCAACTCGACGAACACATGCCGATTGCCAAAAGTCACAGAGTAATTCACCGATAATTCGGATCAAGTGAGCAATCAAGGGGTCATTCGGCGAACCATCGAGATGCTCGGTGAGCTCGACTAAGCTCGCTGAATGGCCCAACGACCAGATTTCCAACCCAATTTTCAATATTCAACCACCAGCCCACAATAATCAATTTAAAACCCAATTTTATGCAATTCAAGCCAACCCACATCGCACATTGAAGTTAGGGTACTCAGACTTCCCCCAATCGGTAAAATTTCTACCAAATAATGATTTTACCCTTAAGAATGACGTCACCCAATCCATCATTGGGAAAATTCAATTTGTTTGGTGGAATCCGGGTTACATAGACTTCACCCACTAAAAACCCAAAATGCAACAACAACAATTTAAGCAATTCAAACTCAAAAATCAATTAATTTAGGATAACCCAATTGTCCAACATGCTCTATTACAAACAAGCTTTTAACAAGAGATTACAATCAAAGCATACAATAGATCCATTAACTACTAAATAGAATGCTCAGAACAAATCATGCAATTAAAGGCAAAAGCAAAGGTGAGCAATGCGACAGATTTTTATCTCACGAAAACACCCACAAAAACTTAAGTAAAAACTACGGTCTAAAATTTCATTGTGAGAGCACAAGAGTTGAAAATTTCAAAATAAGGAGAAATTCAGAATTTAAAACGGTTGAAAGGCCATGACTCTTCAGTTTGTGCCTTGATCGGCGATGGTCACTAAATTCACTGATCCACTCGCGACTGGCCGAGTGATTTCAGCTCGCCGATGTTTATAAAACTTGAGACATTAAGTAGGTCAAAAGGGCTATCGATGTCAAGCTCTCCGAACCACTCGGTGGTTTGCTGAGAGAACTTTAGCTCGCCGAATTGCCCTTCTCTTCAAAAATTTGAATCTAAACCTGCACATCCAACAAACATTATTGAAATGACAAAAAGTAAACCTTAGGTTGCCTCCCAAGTAGCGCCTTATTTAACGTCGTGGAACAACATGGCCACGTGATCATGCCTCATTTTTGGGTTTACCAAAGTATCACTATGGAAACCCCCTTTCGGTCTTGGGTTTAAATGAGCTGAGATCTGACCCATCTGTGTTTCAAGCTGCTTAATGGACATTGAGTGTAATGTAACCGTTTGGGTCATGGATGAGACATCATCTTTCATCTCCTTTAGCACCATGTTTGACCCTTCCACCTTGTTCAAGATACGAGCAAGCATATCCTAGGTTCGGAAGCTTCCAAGATCAGCCATTGGTTCTTTCAGATTTCGACGTTCATGAGGAGGCATATTGTGATCTTTTTCACCATATGTATCTCTCCAATTTGCACCACGGTATCGCCATTGGTGATCTCAATCCCTCTAACCATAATCGCGATCCCTATTCAAACATTGATTCCCGCTCGACCGTGGATTACTCGCACGAGAATCCCCCACTTTGTTAGACAAGAACTGCACCTCTTCGTTATACATGGCGTCAAAGTGTGCATCATCAGGGTTTACACAACTGTTAGTACCAAATGCATTAATAGCCTTGCAACCACTTTCGATGACATGCTTCGTCAATAGGTCCATTTGGGTCATCATCTTAGCCATGTTTTCATCTCGCTCTTGGTTCTTTTCCATTTGTTCCTTTGTTAGCCCAAAATTTAAAGGAGACACCTGATATTCTTTTGTGTACCATGCACAATTAATTTTTGTCATCTCATTAAGTAGGGCTGAAGCTATGTCAAACGGTTGTCTCATGATGCCACCCCGAATGAGTTGATCTACGACACCTTTGTTGACTTGTCGAGACTCTGATAAATATATTGCAATACACATTTTCCGGCAACCTATGAGTCGGTCATTTGAGAAGCAACTTTTGGAACCTCAACCATGTTTCATGGATGGGCTCACCATCAATCCGTTTGAAGTTCTGAGTATTATCCCTCAACTTAACCATCATCAACGGTGGGAAAAACCTTTCATAAAAAACATCTATGAGCTCCTCCCAAGAAGTGATCGATTCCCTTGGTAGTTCGGTCAACCACTTTGTTGCTTCACCCATTAGAGATAAGGGAAACGAATGGAGTCGGACTGATTCATCGGTGATGTTCTTGAAGGAGACCGGTCCACACACATCCATAAAATTTTGGATGTGATCATGAGGGTCCTCATGAGAAAGTTCCCCAAAGAGACCCTTCATTTTCGATAGCTGCAACATAGTGCTGGTCACATGAAACACAACATTGCCCACAGTTCGGGGCAATCGAATAGCACCCACACTTCCTAACTGATCCTCATTGACATCATGCAGGTTTCCGATGTTATCATTATTCCCAAGCTGGCTTGCATTGCTCCTATTCACACTCATTTCATCACCTGTTTTGAAGAAATCACAAAAAGCAAAAATAAGATAATAAAACTAGAATAAAATTAGTTCACGAATACACTTTAATGAAAGAATTCTAGACACAACTCCTCGACAGCGGCACCAATTTTAATAACGTTCAACTACACTTCATCCAATTCTAAGTGTAGGCGGACGCTAATAAGTATAAACCCAACTAAGAGTTGGGGTCGATCCCACAGGGAGTGATACGGTAAGGAATTCAATTAAAAAATAAAAGAGTGTCCTAATCGTTTGTAGAATTAAAGATTTAGTGGCATGAAAACAAATCACAAGATTTCACTGAATAATATCAAATAGGGGAAATTTGTAACCAATTTATGCCAAGGACTACTTAAGACGGGAAATAAACAATTAAATATTGGACCTTGGAAATGTGATCAGTCCAATGATAATTTTGCGTAATGAGTAGTTACTAATTGCTTAAAGTTGTTGAATCTCAATGGGTTGGCTAGGTTTTGATTACAATAGAAATCTCTCGATCAACTATCATGCATCAAGTTAGTTATCTCGAACCTCAAAAATCTTAACACTACCAAACAACCCATTTCCTTAATTAACCCACTCTTTCAAGGTGGGTTTGTAAAGACACAATCAAACCCACTTTCTCAAGCTATTTTAAAGACGCAATCAATACAACTATCAATCAATCATTCTACTCTATTGCTTCTTTCCCAAGCAAGCATAGAGAACAAAGCTAGAATTGAATTTGCAACTTCAATTCAACAATTAAAACATGAACAAATAATTGAACCCACTTCAAAACAACATTAAAATCAGCAATTAATAACACCCATTAGCTAATTAACATTGTCTACTACATGATCACACCTCTAAGGTAAAGGTGTTTTAGCTAAGCATAGTGAAAAGCAACAAATCGTTACAACCAAAGTTTTCATCTGAGTTGCTAACAATCAGCGATACCCCAATGTTTCAAATGAAGCTAAAATCTTACAAAACCCAAATCTAAATCCCAAACTCCACTAAGAATGTTAAACAATAGTAAAAAATGTAAAGAATCTAAAAATACAGAAGTAGACAGTGTGGGAAATCCTTTTCTTCTTTCAAAAATTATATTTATACGTTCCTAAAAATTCAACACGGAGTCAACTCGGTGAAGTAAGTCGGGATCGCCGACCCATTCGGTGATCCGTCGTGTTGCTCTTCTCCTCGCCTTTCGGCTTGGTTCCTCCATCAAATTGTTCTTGAAAGATCAGCGAGCCTGATCACTGTCACCGATCCATTTGGCGCGTCGCTGAATCACCATTTTGCTCGCCATGTTTGATTGGTCCTTGGGCTATTTTGTTGGAACTTTAGGTAAGCTTGAGGCCCACTCAGCGAGTCACCCAGTGGCTTTTGCGAGTTCCAGCTTCTCTTTTCTTCAAAAAAAAATTCAACTTTGTCGCTCCTTCTCCGTGATAATGTCCTTGCCTCAGTCACAAGCCTTCATTGTTGCATATCAACATATAAACATCAATTATGAGCATAAAATAGGCATTGCGTACACTATATCATTGAATAATAAGCCCTAAATCAGTCAAAATTTTCGACTCATCATACATCTTTGTTTCTCCTAGGTGAATAGAATACTGAGAATTCTTGAGCTTTTGTAAGAATATCATTTCTCAACTAATCAACATTCGCAACACATAACTGTCCTTGATATTGAAAGACACCATCTTGCCCTTAGAAGAAATCCTCGATGGGATTCTTCGAAACCGACTTCTTTAAGTAAGCTAATACAAGATCAAGATCTTGCTTAGCCGTCACATCTGATAATAAAGATGATTCCAAACATTATGAACAATGACACCTCATTCATTATTATCAAGTAATGGAACACACAATCAGGATAATCTATGAACATCGTGAACTAACTCTTTATCATCTTCAATATGAGCCACACTGCCCATTCATAACAGACTAAGGGCATCTACTACCACATTCACCTTTCTAGGATAATATAGGACACTAACGGTGTAATCCTTCAACAAGTTAAGCCACCTCCTTTGGAAAAGAATCAAATCCTTTTGAGTGAACACATACTTCAAACTCTGGTGGTCGGCGAACACATCTACCTGAACACTATACAAGTAGTGTCTCTAAATCATGAGAGCAAATACCACCACCGCTAACTCTAAATCATGGGTCAGATAACTCTTTTCATGCACTTTAAATTTCCTTGAGGCATAGGCAATTACTTTCCCAAGTTGCATTAAAAGACAACCAAGACCAATCCGTGAAGCATCACAATAAACCACAAAACCATCTGATCCTTCCGGTAAAGTCCAAATAGAGGCTGAAGTAAATCTATCCTTCAACTCTTTGAAACTCTTCTCACAAGCTTCTTACCATAAGAACTTTACCTTTTTGAGTCATTGTCATCAAGGGTGAAGCTAGAGAGGAAAATCCTTCCATGAACCTTCTATAGTAACATGCAAACCCAAGAAACTCAGTATATCCAAAGTGGACAAGGGTCTAGGACAATTCTTAACCGCCTCGGTTTTCTTAGGATAGTCTTGAATACCTTCACCAAAGACAATACAACCAAGGAAAGCAATGGACCTCAACCAAAACTCGCATTTGGTAAACTTAACATACAATTCAGAGTGTTTGAGGATTCGCAAAACAATCATAAAATGTTCAATTATCTCATCCTCACTCCATGAGTATATCAAGATATCAGTGACAAAGACAATAACAAACATATTAAGATACTTCTTAAAGACTCTATTCATCAAATCCATACATTCCACAAGGTCAATAGTCAAACCAAAAGACATTACCAAAAACTAATAATGACCATACCGAGTTCGAAAAGTAATTTTGGGATGTAATTCTCTTTCACCCTCAATTGGTGTTAACCCGATCTGAGGTCAGATTTGGAGACGTAATTCGATCCTTGGATTTCATGAAACAAATCATGAATCCTTGGAATAATATACTTATTCTTAATGGTAACATTGTTTAATTGTCGATGGTCAATGCACATTTAGATAGAACCATCCTTATTTAGTATAAACAACACCAGAGTACCCCATAGAGCGATACTCAGTCTAATGAAACCCTTATCAAACAAGTCTTTCAATTGGTCCCTTAACTCATTATGTTCTACTGGGGCCATACGATAAGGAGGAATATAAATAAGCTCTGTATAGGGTAGAGGGTCAATACAAATGTCTATTTACCTTTCGGGAGGAATACGAGGAAGATCATTAGGAAACACTTCTGGAAACTCATTTATAATTGGAACTAACTCAAGAGTAGGGACATCAAAATCAATATCCCAAACCTAAACAAGATAACAAATGCAACTCTCAGAAATCATTTTCCTAGCTTTTAGGTTAGATAAAAATTGACCCTCAAGAACATAATTTTCCCCTTCCCACGAAATGACAGGTTCATAACTATCCTTGAAAGTGTCCAGTCGGGTCCTACAATCTCTAGAATCATAACATGCATGAAGCCAACACAACCCAACTATAACATCCAAATATATCATAGGTTCTCACCTCAAGCATATATTTCAAGGATCTCTAAGGATTTTGGACAGCCAAGCGAGTTTTTGAATTTCGCCTTCGAGTCTTTTTCATGCCCCGAGCCTAGACGCTAGATGTGGCCGACACTCGAGAACCATTGTTGGCCCCAAAAGAATCCTTGGTCTGGCTCAATGCTCAGCGGAAGACTTACTCAATACAAGACGAACTCAAATGTAAAGCTTTAACTCAAAAGTCTCAAATATTAAACTTAGAGGACAATCGAATATTTAACTAGCCAGAAATAGGAAACTCAAGTCTCTAAAACATTAAACAAAGAATTGGAAAAGACTCCTCAAAACACTACTATCTATCTATAAAGCCTCTAAATGACAAATATGGAAGTTGGAAAAAGACCCACGACATCCTAACAAAATAGAAATGTAAATGGAATCCTCCGGAAGAAAGGAGGCTCACCAAAGCTAACTTGAACTACAAATGATATCAACGAAGCGCATGTTGATGACTCTGATCTCCTGTATCTGCATCATGAAACGATACAAGCCAAATTACATCATTACATTAAATGTACGAACATGTAAAGGGAACAATGAACATAACATAAAAGCTTGAACTTTGAAAGAAGGAAACATACTCACCTCAACTCTACTCAACTCAACCTCAACTCACGGATACTCAACTCAATACAGTATAAAAACAACAATAAAGATGCATTTTATATAAAGCATTTAAAGAAGTAGATAACAACTCAATGATTTAAAAATACAATAATAACTCTTATTTGGGAGATTCTCTAACCGACAACCATCACTATGAGCTATATAATGATACAACATCTCGCACACGCTTCCAGAACTGTCATATACCTTGCCAGAGTATAAGACATCCTCAACTAATTGGATCCACTAAGATATGCTTAAAAATCAATAAGGAATCATCTAAAAAGTATGACCATTTCTACCCACGTTGGCTACATGGTTTATGAGGATTTTGAGTTATTTAAACTCGTCTCTATATCGGTGCTCAATACTACTCCCAAAATATAACACAGCTCATATGTTTAAAAATATTTCCTCATCCTCAAACTTTGAGATTATTACACACAATATTTCTCTTAAAAGAGATAGTACTCAAAACTCCTCATGAACTCATTTGGAAATCGATGTTTCCCCACATTTTAAATGTAAAAATATTTACTCTTGGGAATACTTAGTTCCCATATATTCATTTTGAAAAATGAAACTCAACTTTACTCATCCTCATACTCAACTACTCAAGTCTTAAAATAAGTTTTAAAAGATTGTAAAAGACTTCTCAAAATGACTCGAAAGAATTTTCAAGACTTTACTTGTAACTCTACCTTGAATTTCAATTATGAATTCATGGGTTATAATGCATGTTATAAAGGATCTCTCAATGTTTAGATGTAGTTTAGAGTAGTTAGAATCAGAAAGGAGTGAAGGTACACTTTAAAAGAACTCAGACGGAGCAAACGACTGAAAACAGGAGGGGGCAGGCGACCCTGCGTACTGAGTGGCACGGGGCGCCAACCCCTTAACTTCAGAGGCACAGTTCTGGTGCACTGCTGGCGCGGCGCGCCATCCCCTGCCTAGAAAACTCGATAAATTTTGTTTCTAATTTTCTGACCCTAATACGCCTAGAATCGAATGATTTCTTCCAAACCCTCTTAGATTCGTTTACCCAACTTAATTACATAAAAATATACTCGAAAACCTTCGAGAACAATACTCATTAACTAGATCCTCGCCTCAAGAACTAGACCAAACATCGTAATTCAAGAATGGAGAACAACACTTCAATAACACTCACCAAGAACTCAAATTTTTATCAATCTTTATGGATGAATTCGATAATGTAAATCATGTTTGGCATGTGGGTGAACGAATCCATCACTATGAGAACTCACATACCTTAATTTGGCCTATAAATCCTAGATTTGCAAGAAATCTTGGCGAACGCTTGAACTCCTCCTTGTTTCCTCCTCTTAAACTCCTCTCAAAACCCTAAGCGTATTTTAGAATTTTTAAAACTGACCCAAATAAGTTTAGACTCCTAAAATATTACTAAAAATGTTTAAAGCTGATAAGGTAAGGATAAGACCAAAATACCCCTCATTAATCCGGGTAAATTTTCTTATTCGGACAGGCTGAACTCAAATAGGCATATCTCCCTCATCCAAACTTAAAATTTAGCAAACTCTGTGGCGTTGGAAAAAGGACTCAGAGACCTTTCATTTGATATCTTGTGGGCCACCTAACTCATCATGTACTGAATGTTATAGTCGTTTGATGTTGACCCAAAACTCACAACTTAAGCTTAACTTGAAGAAATCTCAAATTAGCTCTTTCCAAATTAATTCTTTCTAAATTTAGCCCTTTCTAAGGCCGAGGTGTTATAACATCTCCCCCTTGGGAACATTCGCCCTCGAATGAGATCACTCTAAGTAGACTAAGGGTGGTAACATCTAACACTTAGCTCAAACACCCAACATGCAATTTAACAAAACATAGCGTATCAATTTAAAGAGTGATTTACAAAAAGTCATTACCTTGGTCTGAAGTTTCTCCGGAAGAAAAGAGATGTGGGTATCTCTTCTTCATATCCTCCTCAGCCTCCCAAGTACCCTCTTCAACAAACTGGTTCCTCCATAAGACCTTGAGTGATGCAACCTCCTTGGTTCTAAACCTGCGAACCTAACGATCAAGTATCTCAACGGGGATCTCCTCATAAGATATGTTGTCCTTGATACAAATATTTTCAGTAGGTATTATAATAAAGGATCGCCCATACACTTCTTCAACACTGAAACGTGGAATACCGGATGGACCGTTGCTAACTTTGGCGGTAGCTCCAACTCATAGGCTACATTGCCAATCCACTTGGATATCCTGTAAGGACCAATATATCGGGGACTAAGCTTCCCCTTCTTTCCAAACATCATAACACCCTTCATAGGAGAAACCATCAAATAAACCCAACATCCACCTCAAACTCTAAGTCTCTTCTCCTAACATTTGTATAGGATTTCTGATGACTCTGCGCTATTTTCGACCTTTCTTGAATAGTCTTCACCTTCTCCATAGCCTAACGAACCAAGTTTTGTCCTATCAATCGAGCTTCACTAACCTCAAACCATCCAATAGGAGATCTACATCTTGTCCATAAAGAGCCTCATAGGGAGCCATCTGGATGCTAGAGTTATAGATGTTGTTGTAAGAAAACTCAATGAGAGGTAAGTGATCATCCCAATTTCCCTTGAAATGGATCACACACGCCCTCAACATATCCTCTACAGTATGAATCGTACGCTCTTCTTGACCATCAGTCTGAGGATCAAAAGCAGTTCTCAAATTTACCTAGGAACCCTAACCTTTCTGGAAAGATTTCTAAAATTGTACGGTGAATTGCGCACCTCTATCTGAAATGATAGAAACCAGAACTCCATGAAGTCTGACTATCTCTTGAATATATAATCCGGCATAATCCTCTTTGGCATAGGTAGTCTTTAACAGTAAGAAATGTGTTGATTTAGTCATCCCATCTACAATCACCCAAATAGAACCATGCTGCCTGCGAGACCGCAGTAAACCAGTAATAAAATCCAAATTGATCATCTCCACTTCCATTCCGGAAGATCTATGTTTTGAGCCATACCATCAGGCCTCTGGTACTCTACCTTGACTTGTTGGAATTTCGGGCACTTAGCGACGAACTCTACAATACACCTCTTCATACTAATCCACCAGTAGACTTCTCTCAAGTAACGATACATCTTTGTGGAACCCGGATGGATAAAGTATCTAGAGCTATGAGTTTCCTCCATGATCCTCCCTTGGAGTTCATCCACCCTTGGTACACACAATCTACCTTGATACCTTAATACACCATCTCCCCCTTGTTCAAAAGCCATCACTTTCTGCTTATGAAAATTTGCCTTCAATTCAAGCAAAACAAGATCTTGGTCTTGTTTCTCTTTCACTTCGGACACTAGTGATGATTCAGCCCCATTCATAACCACCACTCTACCTTCATTGGAATCTATTAATCGGACTCCGGATCGTGCAAGTCGGTGCACATCTTTTGCTAACACTTTCTTTCCTTCCTTAACATGGGAAGTACTGCCCATAGATAATTGGCTCAAAGCATCAGCAACAACATTAGCCTTACCTGGGAGATAGAGAATACTCATGTCATAATCCTTGAGTAACTCCAACCACCTTTTTTGTCTGAGATTAAGCTCTTTCTGATTGAATACATACTGAAGACTCTTGTGATCGGTGAACACATCAACATGAACACCATAGAGATAGTGACGCCATATTTTCAAACCAAACACTACAACAACCAACTCTAGATCATGGGTTGGGTAATTATTCTCGTGAATCTTAAGCTGACTGGAGGCATAAGCTATAACTTTGTCATTCTGTATCAATACACAACCCAGTCCTACTCTGGTCGCATCACAATACACGACTAAGCCTTGTATACCTTCTGGTAAGGTCAACACTGGGGCAGTAGTCAACCTAGTTTTAAATTCCTGAAAGGTCTTCTCATAAGATTCAGACCATTGAACATTGCTGTCTTTTGAGTCAACTTAGTCAACGGGGATGAAATATATGAGAACCCCTCAAAAAATCTCCTATAATAACTAGCCAATCCCAAGAAACTCCTAATATTAGTTGGAGATGTGGGTCTTAGCCAGTTCTGTGCTACCTTAATCTTCTGAGTGTCAACTCAAATCCCTTCACTAGAAATAATGTGGCCTAAGAACGCCACTGACTTAAGCCAAAACACACACTTGGAAAATTTGGCAAACAACTGTCTATCTCTGAGGGTTTGAAAAACTACTCTGAGATGACTAGCATGATCCCCTTCATTCCTCGAATAAATCAGTATGTCATCAATGAATACGATAACAAACATATCAAGATAAAGCTTAAAAACTTTGTTCATAAGGTCCATCAATGGTGCAGGAGCATTAGACAAACCAAAAGACATGGCTAGAAACTCATAATGAACATAGCGGGTCCTGAATGCAGTCTTTGGAATATCACTATCTCTTACTCTCAACTGATGATAGCCAGATCTGAGGTCTATCTTAGAGAAACAGGTGGCACCCTGAAGTTGATCGAAAAGATCATCAATTCTCGGAAGGGGATACTTATTCTTAATAGTAATCTTATTGAGCTGACGATAATCTATACACATTCTAAGAGAACCATCTTTCTTCCTGACAAACAATACCGGAGCACCCCAAGGTGAGAAATTTGGTCGAATGAAACCTTTATCAAGAAAGTCTTTCAACTACTCTTTTAACTCTTTCAACTCAGGTGGAGCCATTCTATATGGCAGAATAGAGATATAACGACTATCAGGAAGAATATCTATACTGAAGTCTATTTTTCTGTCAGGAGGGACTCCGGGAAGATCATCTGGAAAGACCTCTCGGAACTCACTCACAACTGGAACTGACTTAAGAGGTGGCGTCTCAACACTAGAGTCAGTAACTCGGACAAAGTGATAGATACACCCCTTGGAAACTAACTTTCTCGCCTTAAGGTACGAAATAAAACTACCCTTAGGCACTGCTGAACTACTCCTCCACTCTATAATAGGTTCATTAGGAAACTGGAACTTTAGTACTCGAGTTCTACAATCAACTGAGGCATAACAGGCATGATGTCAGTCCATACCGAGAATAACATCAAAGTCCACCATATCTAACTCGACTAAGTCAGCCATGGTGTCCTTGTGATTGACAGAAATGGTACAATCATGATAAACTCTCTCTGTCACGACCCAGGGGTACATCTTAGATGTAACATGGCATAATCAATCCCGAATGGGGTTTCATACAAGCCCTTAGCATATCATAACATAAGATAATAGAAATGATACGTAAATTGTAAAACTTTTCTTTACAATCGAAGTCTTTATAAAATGCAAGCGGAAGTCTATAACACTTTGTCTCAAACCATCTAAACTAAACTTGAATAAAATTTGGGACACAGCCCATACAATGATCTAAAACATAAAAGAAAGACATAAAGGTAATGGTGGCTTTGTCCTCGATGCTATGAGGACTCACAAAATCTTCAACTTCTTTGCACTTCTAGAAACCTATCCTCAAGAAATAAACTCAAGATCACCGAATCCTACATTTGATAAGAATGTAGGCAAGAGTATGCATTAGTACAAATGTACTAAATATGTTAACTAGCATGACATCATAAGAGCATAACACAAGGGTTAGCCAACATAATCACAAGTCATAAGCATAAGAGATAATAACATAATCATAGCAAAATCTCCAACATAGACATAACATAAGCATTAGTCATCATAAAGCATGGTCCATCTACATAGTCAATAATTAGACCTTCATAACATAAAAGAACCTCTTCATAAGTAACCTCCAAGTACACTTATGCAATGCATGAACAAGACCCAATAATCCCATACATGCTAAGTATCCCATTTGGCCATCATAATCATACTTACCATCTCATGGTCTCATCTTTAGCTTAAACATGATAGACAAGGGAATCTATTACCTTTAGTCAACATATCAAGGATGGCAACTATAGCAACACCCAATCTAAGCAAGCTTGTGCAATACATTGATAAGATCCCATAATCCTACCCATGCTAAGCTAGACACTCTAGGATCTTCATTCATATGTATCATCTCTTATTCTCATATTAAGCTCATCACAAGGAACAAGGGGAATCAACTCAATCATACATGGTTAGCTCATCATAAAGGACAAGGGTAATCACCTTAAGTCATACATGTGTAGCTCATCATAAAGGACAAGGGTAATCACCTCAAGTCATACATGTTTAGCTCATCATAAAGGACAAGGGTAATCACCTCAAGTCATACATATCATAAAATCATAGAGACAAGGGGAATCACCTCTAGTCATACATATCATGGCATCATAAATACAAGGGGAATCACCTCTAGTCATACAAATTAATGGAATCATAAAGACAAGGGGAATCACCTGTAGTCATACATATTAAAGAATCATAGGTATTCGCCTCCATGTTCATTTTAATGAGATATAGGTATTCGACTCCATATTCATTTTAGGGTGTAATGTAGGTATTCGCCTCCACATCACCACATAAGGATCATAGATAATAGCCTCTATGATCAATATATAGGCTAATGGGTAATCACAGCTTGCCTTGGGGGTCATACCTACATACATTGAAAGGGTAATCACCTCACACTCCCCATATCATGACATGGTTAATCACCTTATGTTTAACTAATTAGGATTAAGGGAACCCACCTCAAAATCCTATCATGTACAGGTCTTTGGGGGACTCACCACAACCTCATAACATTTCATAGTCCCTTGGACTTAGATTCATTTTAGGTGAGAATAGCCTTTCAACCTAGAATCATTCTATGTTAGAGAACCTTTCATATCATATCATATTCATCCATAATATCATATATACAATTCTACATTAGACATGGATATCATCATAACTCAAGTGATTCTATGACTTCATACATTCAACCATTCATTAGGTAGGTTAGGTGAGTATAAGCCTTTCACCACAATTCTACCTATTAGACTTCTATTCTCATATAGACTTTACTCTCAAAGCCTTAACATACATAATTCATCACATTGGCTTTACTCTCAAAACCCTAGTGATCAACATTCATGACTACAAGCCTTACTCTCAAAGCTTTACTTCATATAATCATCATGCATATCTAGATTACAAGACATTCAATTCACATTCTTCATTATTAGGTGATTCTAATCATAAATCATCATAAAGGTTCAACTTCAAGCTTTACTAGTCATGATCTATTATATATACTATAATCTAGATCAATTCATGTCTACATGTTTTAATTCTTGAACAATTACTACTCATAACATCAATTCTAGAAGATCACCTACAAATCCTCAATTTCACTTCACAAAGCATAAACCCACATTCTTCAATTTCATCAATTAGACTAGGGTTAACCATGGAAAACATATAATATCATCAATATATCATAATTAAATGCTAAATCAATCATAAACAAGTACTATCCACTCAATTAGAATAATACTCTCAACACTACCCATAATATAGGAAGAAACCCAAGCTAGAATTGGGGGTTTATCTTCACAATTGGGGTAATTCTAGGGGGCTCCATGGATAGAAGAATCCATGGATGAATAAGCTAACATACCTTGGATATAAATCCCTCAGATAAGCTTGCAACAATGGAAGAATTTGACCTAGCTTTCTTCTCTTTTTCTTCTTCTTCTTCACTTTCTAGAGAGAGGATTTCTTGGAGGGAATTGGGTTGATTTGGGTATTTAGAAATAATGATTTGGAATCATCTAATTAAGGGTCTCATAGATTTATATAGGTGGCCTAATTACTAATCAAACGACCCTACTTAATAACTAATTAATTCTATAACCTTCCCTTAACCCCCACTTAACTTAAACACTTAAAGCCAACACTGCCCCAACCCACGAGACCATGTCCACGGACTGTGGGTCCACCCAGGGCCAGTACTAGTCAAGCGTGGATGGGGTACTGGAACTTTCTTTCAAGGCCTTGACCCACGAACCTCTCCCACGGGGCGTGGGTGGATCCACAGGGCGGGAGTCCCCATCGTGGGTCACTGCCTTGGGGGAAGATTTGGGCTGTTTTGCTAGGGTCCTCCTCAAGGACCCTTGGTTGGTCCTTGAGGAGTCGTACCTTGATGTTTAACCCTTAAACCCCTCATTCTAAGTATGGTAAGTCATTTCTACAACTCTAACCCCCACGTAAAGCTCTAGAACCCTAACATAAGGCTCTAGTTTAGTCTACTAGTTTCTGGGTGTTACAATATCTCCCCCTTGGGATCATTCGTCCTCGAATGATGATCTAAATACCTCTTAAAGGAAACGACTCTAGACTAGCAGCCCATCATGCATGCAACTCATCTAGATGCACATAAACAAAAGAGGAAAACTTCAACTCCAAACTAAACATAGTCAATGCAACACAAGGAAGTAGGAACTACATCTAATCAACCCAAAATGCATGAAATTCTCATAACTAGTCATGTCCAAGGAGGAACTACCTTCTCCTAGCCATAACATGCTCAACATACTCTCATGGCGCTCATATGCAACTTACTCCCAAAAAGCATTTATTCAAGGAGGAATCTCTCAACTCCGAGCTAAGGCATGCTCATAAATTCATATCATGAAGTCTACATGCAATTTATACTCAATGCACTACAACATGAGGAAAACAATGCACATAAGTAATTTCTATCAAGACCTAAGCTTCATGAACATGCATATAAGTAAATCATGGAAACACATAAATACACAATAACCTTGCTATTTGAGCACATCATCTCCCCCTTGGGAGTAACCCTATACAAACTCTTCTAAATATCATTCATACTAAAAACAACTTCAAAGTCTAACATCTCAAGTCACAAAAGACTAAACAATACCAGAATCTAATAAAGTATGAAACACATACCGGTAACAACATAAGGAGGTCACTCTTCTCCACCTCTAGCTTGGAGAGCTTAAGACCTATTCTTCTTTGGAGCACTCCCACCCAAACCAATTGAACCGGAGGAAGGGTAGGGTTGGGACCTCTGACGAGTATCCTCTTTATTTCTAGAAACCTTAGGGCAATGCCTTATCTTGTGGCCCAACTCACCACAACCAAAACAAACATTAGAACCCGTTAAGCATTCACCCTCATGCCTTCTATCACACTTACTACATCCCGGCAATAGAATCTCACTACTGTTATCTTGAGACTTAGGGTTAGACACCCTCTTTTGGTTGAACTTGGGAGTACTTGAGGGCCCTTGCCCGGGGAACCTTTGTCTAAACCTAGGGAGATCTTGTCCATCGGACTCATCATCAAATGACTTATCATCATCCATTCTAGACCTCTTTTTCTCCCTAGAACTCTTTTCCTTGAGTTTTGACTCCTCAATTTGTTGGGCGAAAACCATATGACGTGAGATATCCATATCCCCAATAAGCATTATCATACGACATTCTTTTTCTACCAAGTCGAACACTCCCATCATGAACTTATTCATCCTAGCCCTTGAATCCTCCACTAAAGTTGGGGCATACTTGGAGAGTTGAGTAAACTTTAGAGAATACTCTTGAACACTCATACTACCTTGCTTAAGGTTAATAAACTCTTGCATCTAGCCTCCCTCAACTCTAGGGGAAAGAACCTATCAAGGAATGCCTTCTTAAACACCTCTAACTCTATGGGACCCGCTCCTACCGGTCTATTCTCCTTCCATTGACCATACCATATTTGAGCAACGTCTTTCAATTGGTAAGCGGCTAGCTCTGCTTTCTATACCGAAGTCACCCCCATGATATCAAGTACCTTATAAACCTCATCTATAAACTCCTTAGGATCCTCTTCCACTTTGAAGCC
Organism: Solanum etuberosum; assembly: GCA_029582245.1. NCBI lineage: Eukaryota > Viridiplantae > Streptophyta > Magnoliopsida > Solanales > Solanaceae > Solanum > Solanum etuberosum. Next base: position 161,585 of record JAJONR010000434.1, on the reverse strand, counting down.
ATAAAATTCCAGGGGTTTCATCTTAATAAAATTCCTTAGTCTTAAAGCAGCCCCACTCACTATTGAATTCACCGGAGCTACCTCCTCCCTATTGGCTTGCGCCTTCATGGCCTGAGCCAACAATTGGATAGTAGACCTAAACTCTGCATGGGTCACATTCTCAACTAGAGGATCAACCGGAGCTTGAGGAGGAGCTTGGGGAGGAACTTGGAGAGGAACCTCTTGCTCTACATTGTCTTCCTCATTCTGCCTAGCATTTGCCCTTGTATTAGCCATATCCTTAAAACCATAGGGCACAAATTAGGATAAAGACCTAATAGAGTGAAACTTTATGGCACAACTTAGAGAATGAAGAAGTGAAGTTTCCTAAACATCCAATAGCCTCCTATTCATAAATGTGGCGCGCTTCACATTTATGAACAAGACTCTACTAGACGTTGTTTCAGACAATCCTAGAACCATTCTAAACCTTATGCTCTTATTACCAAGTTTGTCACGACCCAGAGGTAGACCCTAGATGTAACATGGCGTAATAAACCCCGAATGGAGTTTCATACAAGCCTTTAGCATATCATAACATAAGATAATAGAAATGATGCGTAAATTTTAAAACTTTTCTTTACTATCGAAGTCTTTATAAAATGAAAGGAGAAGTCTATAAACCTTTGTCTCAAACCATCTAAATTCAACTTGAATAAACTTTGGGACATAGCTCATACAATGATCTAAAACATAAAATAAAGACATAAAGGTAATGGTGGCTTTGTCCTCGATGCTATGAGGACTCACCAAATCTTCAACTCCTTTGAACTTCTAGAAACCTATCCTCAAGAAACAAACTCAAGATCACTGAATCCTAAATTTGATAAGAATGTAGGTAAGAGTATGTGTTAGTACAAATGTACTAAATATGTTAGCTAGCATGACATCATAAGATTATAGCACAAGGGTTAGCCAACATAAGCACCAGTCATAAGCATAAGAGATAATAACATAATCATAGCAAAATCTCCAACATAGACATAACATAAGCATTAGTCATCATAAAGGATGGTCCATCTACATAGTCAATACTTAGACCTTCATAACCTAAAAGAACCTCTTCATAAGTAACCTCCAAGTACACTTGTGCAATGCATGAACAAAACCCCATAATCCCATTCATGCTAAGTATCCCCTTTGGCCATAATAATCATACTTACCATCTCATGGTCTCATCTTTAGCTTAAACATCATAGACAAGGGAATCTATCACCTTTAGTCAACATATCAAGGATGGAAACTATAGCAACACCCAATCTAAGCATACATCGTATGAGAGAAACACTTCATGAGTCACCTCAAGGAAAGCTTGTGCAATGCATGGATAAGATCCCATAATCCTACCTATGCTAAGCTAGACACTCTAGGATCTTCATTCATATGTATCATCTCTTATTCTCATATTAAGCTCATCACAAGGAACAGGGGGAATCACCTCAAGTCATACATGTTTAGCCCATCATAAAGGACAAGGGTAATCACCTCAAGTCATACATGTTTAGCTCATCATAAAGGACAAGGGTAATCACCTCAAGTCATACATGTTTATCTCATCATAAAGGAAAAGGGTAATCACCTCAAGTCATACATATCATGGAATCATAGAGACAAACGGAATCACCTCTTGTCATACATATCATGGAATCATAAAGACAAGGGGAATCACCTCTAGTCATACATATTAATGGAATCATAAAGACAAGGGGAACCACCTCTAGTCATACATATTAATGAATCATAGGTATTCGCCTCCATGTTCATTTTAATGAGATATAGGTATTCGCCTCCATATTCATTTTAGGGTGTAATGTAGGTATTCGCCTCCACATCACCACATAAGGATCATAGGTAATTACCTCATTGATCAACATAAAGGCTAATGGGTAATCACCGCTTGCCTTTGGAGTCATACATACATACATAAAAAGGGTAATCACCTCACACTCCCCATATCATGACATGGGTAATCACCTCATGTTTAACTAATTAGGATTAAGGGAACTCACCTCACAATCCTATCATGTAAACGTCTTTGGGGGACTCACCACAACCTCATCATATTTCATAGCCCCTTGGACTTAGATTCATTTTAGGTGAGAATAGCCTTTCAACCTAGAATCATTCTATGTGAGAGAACCTTTCATATCATATCATACCATATTCATGCATAATATCATATCTAGAATTCTACTTAGACATGTATATCATCATAGCTCAAGTGATTCTATGACTTCATACATTCAACCATTCATTAGGTAGGTTAGGTGAGTATAAGCCTTTCACCATAATTCTACCGATTAGACTTCTATTCTCATATAGACTTTACTCTCAAAGCCTTAACATACATAATTCATCACATTGGCTTTACTCTCAAAACCCTAGGGATCAACATTCATGACTAACAGCCTTACTCTCAAAGCTTTACTTCATACAATCATCATGCATATCTAGATTACAAGACATTCAATTCACATGCTTCATTATTAGGTGATTCTAATCATAAATCACCATAAAGGTTCAAATTCAAGCTTTAATAGTCATGATCTATCATATATACAATAATCTAGTTCATGTCTACATGTTTCTATTCTTGAACAATTACTACTCATAACATCAATTCTAGAAGATCGCCTATGAATCCTCAATTTCACTTCACCAGGGATAAACCCACATTCTTCAATTTCATCAATTGGACTAGGGTTAACCATTAAAATCATATAATATCATCAATATATCATTATTCGATGCTAAATCAATCATAAACAAGTACTATCCATTCAATTGGAATCATACTCAACACTACCCACAATATCGGAAGAAACCCTAGCTAGAATTGGGGGTTTATCTTCACAATTGGGGGAATTTTAGGGGGCTCCATGGATGGAAGAATCCATGGATGAATAAGCTAAAATACCTTGGATATAAATCCCTCACATAAGCTTACAACAATGGAAAAATTTAACCTAGCTTTCTTTACTTCTTCTTCTTCTTCACTTTCTAGAGAGAGGATTTCTTGGATGGAATTGGGTTGATTTGTGGATTTAGAAATAATGATTTGGAATCGTATAATTAAGGGTCTAATAGCTTTATATAGCTGGTCTAATTACTAGTAAAACGACCCTACTTAATAAATAATTCATTCTAGAACCATCCCTTAATCCCCCCCCCCCCAACTTAAACACTTAAAGCCAACACTGCCCCAACCCACGAGACCACATCCACGGACCGTGGGTCCACCAACGGCCTATACTGGTCAGGCGGGGATGGGGTACTGGAACTTTCTTTCAAGGCGTTGACCCACGGCCCTCTCCTACGGGGCTTGGGTGGACCCACGAGGCGCGAGTCTTCATCGTGGGTTACTGCCTTGGGGGCAGATTTGGGCTTATTTGCTAGGGTCCTCCTCAAGGACCCTTGGTTGGTCCTTGGGGAGTCGTACCTTGATATTTAACCCCTAAACCCTTTATTCTAAGTACGGAAAGTCATTTCTACAACTCTAACCCTTACGTAAAGCTCTAGAACCCTAACATAAGGCTCTAGTTTAGTCTACTAGTTTTCAGGTGTTACACTCTCATCTAGAATAGACTCACCAACAGGTGTCGAAACACTGAAGGCCCCAAGAATTTTCTCATCAAGAATATCAAAATTGATAGCAATGTATGGATTCACAAAAGATAGACTCGTACCTGGATCTAGCAATGCATATACATCAAAAGTAAAAACTTTGATCATACCAGTTACAACATCATGTGAATTCTCTTGCTCTTGGCGACTGGTGATAGCATACAGACGATTTGCTCCTCCACCTGTCCCTGAAGTAGCTCCTCTAGGTGCGGCCCTGTCTGGCGGAGCAAGTGAAGAAGATTGGGCTCTATTGCCCCCATTACCACTACCCTGTCTCCTCTTATGGCACTCTCTCATGAAGTGACCATTCTAATCAAACTTGAAGCAAGCAGTGGAGCCATTATGACATGATTCTCGATGGTTCCTACCATACGTAGTACATGCAGGAGTCCAATTACCTACTTGTGCCACACTACCTTGAGATTGCGCATGTCTAGCTTTGAAGTTTTGAGAATTCTGGTTCTTGAACTCACCTCTGTTCTTTGGTGCAGGTGCACAAGCAGATGATGGAGCAGGTAAATTTGGCTTTTGCTGAAAAAATGATCGGTTCGCATTGCTATTCTTTTTCCCGGACTCATTTCCTGTTGTCTTAACCTTCTTGTTCCGGAACTCTTCTCTATCTCTTAGCTTATCTTCCTCAACCTGCTCCACATGGATCATAAGCCTTTCTATGTCCATATCCCCTATCAACATTGTAGCCTTACCCTCTTTGCTTGACAGATGAGAGAACCTAGACAGATAGACTCATCCTACTTCTAATGTCAGCAACCATCTCTGGAGCATATCGGGACAGTTGAGTGAACTTGAGGCTATACTGATGCACACTCATGGATTCCTTCTTAAGAGTAGGGAATTCTCTTACCTTTTCCTCTATCAGTTCACGGGGGAAAGAAACGCCCCATGAAGGCTTCTTCGAACATAGCCTAACTCACAATTGGTGCAACCTCCGCTCTACTCTTCTTCCATTGGTCGTACCAAACTCTAGCAACACCCTTCAGTTGGTATGCAGCTAGTTCAACACGCTCAGCATATGCCACATGAATTACCTCAAATACTTTCTGCAACTCCTCCATAGAGTTTTCCGGATCCTCGGTGACACTTGAACCGGTGAAGTCAGGAGGATTCATCCTTAAGAAATCATGGATCCTTGATGTATTAGCCAAATCCTGTCAATTCCCTCTTTATTGCCCAGCTTGGTTGGTCACAACTTAACTCAATATCCGAATAGCATCTCTAAACTCAGCATTAGTGACCTCTTATTGGGGTTGCACTTCTGGTGCGTTGGGGACCCCTTGATCTTGAGGATCAACATTCCTTCTAGCAGGATGACCTCAAATAACTCTTCGTGGAGGCATGATCTGAAAGATACGCGCAAGAACGAATTAGAAAGAATTTTCTATAGAGTTGTACTCTATCGCACGAAAAGAGTATGAAAGAAGTGAGATAGTTCCTAAATGTCGCAACCTCCTAATTATAGATGTGGCGTGCTTCACACTGATTACTAGGACTCTACAGACACAACTTCATAGACACACTAGGAATCTTGAACTCTATGCTCTAATACCAAATTTGTCACTCCCCGAGCCTACACCCTAGACGTGGCCCATACTCGAGAATCATTGTTGGCCCTAAGCGAACCCTTGGCCTGGCTCAATACTCAGTGGAAGAATTACTCAATACAAGATGAATTCAAATGTAAAGCTTTAACTCAGAAGTCTCAAATAATAAACTCAGAGTATAATAGAATATTCAACTAGCCAGAAATAGGCAACTCAAGTATTTAAAACATGTAATAAAGAAATGGAAAAGACTCCTCAAAACACTATTATCTATCTATGAAGCCTCTAAATGACAAAGATGGAAGTCGGGACAGGACCCACGATATCCTAACACAACAAAAAAGTAAATGGCATCCTCCAGAAGCAAGGAGGCTCATCAAATCTAACTCAAACTGCAAATGGTATCAACGAAGCACCTGTTATTGACCTTGATCTCATGTATCTGCATTATGAAATAATGTAGGCCAAATGGCATCAGTACATTTAATGTACGAGCATGTAAGGAGATCACTGAACATAACATAAAATCTGGAATTTGGAAAGAAGGAAACATACTCAACTCAACTCTACTCAACTCTACTCAACTCAACCTCAACTCATGGATACTCAACTCATTACAGTATAAAAACAACATTAAAGATGCAGTTTATATAAAACATTTAAAACTGTAGATAACAACTCAATATATTTAAAAATACAATAATAACTCTTATTTGGGAGATTCTCTAACCGACAACCATCACTATGAGCTATGTGATGATACAACGTCTCGCCCATGCTGACAGAACTGTCCTATACCTTGCCGGAGTATAAGATATCCTCAACTAAGTGGATCCACTAAAATATGCTTAAAAAGAAATAAGGAATCATCTGAAAGTATGACCCTTTCTACCCACGTTGGCTACATGGTTATGAGAACTTTGATTTATTTGAACTCGTACCCATATCGGTGCTCAATACTACTCCCAAAATATAACTCAGCTCATATGATTAAAAACATTTCCTCATCCTCAAACTTTGAGATTATTACTCAAATGATTTTTCATAAAAGAGCTAGTACTTAAAACTCTTCACGAACTCATTTGGAAATCAATGTTCCCCCTCATTTTAAATGTAAAAAAAAATTAATCTTGGGAATACTTAGTTCCCATATATTCATTTTGGAAAATGAAACTCAACTCTACTCATCCTCATACTCAAGTACTCAAGTCTTAAAACAAGTTTTAAGAGATTGTAAAAGACTTCTCAAAATAACTAGAAAGAATTCTCAAGACTTTACTCGTAACTCTACCTTGAATATGAATTATGAATTCAAGGTTATAATTCATGTTATGAAGGATATCTCGATGTTTAGATGTAGTTTAGAGTAGTTAGAATCAGAAAGGAGTGAAGGTACACTTTAAAAGAACTTAGACAGAGCAAACAACTGAAAGCAGGACGGGGCAGATGATCCTAGCTCATTGAGTGGTGCGGGGCGCCATCCCCTTAACTTCAGAGGCACAGTTCTGGCGCACTGCTGGCGCGGTGCGCCAGCCCCTTTCCAGAAAACCCGACGAATTTTGTTTCTAGTTTTTGGACCCTAATTCACCTTGAATTGAATGGTTTCTTCCAACCCTCTTGGATTCGTTTACCCAACTTAATTACATGAAAATCTACTTGAAAACCTTCAAGAACAATACTCATTACAAGATCCTGGTCTCAAGAACTCCACCCAATATCATAATTCAAGAATAGAGAACAACACTCCAAGAACACTCAGCAAGAACTCAAATTTTTCTCAATCTTTATAGATGAATTAGATAATGTAAATCATGATCGGCGTGTGGGTGAACGAACACATCACTATGAGAACTCACATACCTCAATTTGGCAAAACAAATCCTTGATGCACAGGAAATCTTTGCGAACGCTTGAACTCCTCTCAAAATCCTAAGCGTATTTTAGAATTTTAAAAACTGACCCAAATCAGTTTAGACTCCGAAAATATTACTAAAAATATTTAAAGCTGATGGGGTAAGGAAAAAATCAAAATACCCCTCATTAATTCGGATAAATTTCCTTATTCGGACAGGCTGAACTCAAACGGGCATATCTCCCTCATCCGAAATCAAAATTTAGCAAACTCGGTGGCGTTGGAAAGAGGACTCAGAGACCTTTCATTTCATATGTTATCGACCACCAAACTCATCTTGTACTGAAAGTTATGGTCATTTGAAGTTGACCAAAAACTCACAACTTAAGCTTAACTTGAACAAATCTCAAATTAGCTCTTTCCAAATTCATTCTTTCTAAATTTAGCCCTTTCTAAGGCCGAGGTGTTACATTAAATCATACCAAAAGCGGAATCCCACTCGACCATTAGTATTTACAATTGGATTATTAGGAACTATGGTCTGGCCTCGTTTACCAAGCCTCACTATCAATACCCGTATCATAATGATGGATCATGCTATCGTCTAACACATCGCTTGCAAAGCCATAGTCAAGTGCGTTCCACTAAGAAATACCATACTAAAGGGTATCTACAAGGACATGGGAAGATGCAAAAATAGACATAGGAACATAGAAGGTTGCAACTTGATTCTATAGTAGTGTGATAACGCTCAAATCACTCTCTGAAACCAATTAAAAGAGTTAGGAATCGTCGTTAGTAAAAAATCCAACGAATAGTCGGGGTCGAATCCCACACGGAATGGTATATCATATAGAATTCTTTATCAACAAATTTGGATTTTAAATTAGCTCAGCTGTAATAATAAAATAATTGGGTGGATGGTACCACCAACTTAATAGAAAGCTTTGGTTACCAGTTATCAAAATTAAACTAAAATCCAGACGAAATCAAGTGTTAAGAAGAAATCTAGGGGTGGGAGATGGGAAATAATGTCACATAGGGGGTGATTGTGCTTCTTAATAGTGATGAACATTCATGAATAGGCTAAGTAATCTTCTTTCGATCTCAAAGCATTGATGCATAGAATCTCCTTTCGGTCTAATATATATATATATATATATGCAATTTCTAAACAACCTAATACCTTTCTCGAATCTTCGTTCAAGAATAGGGAAAATACATCTGACCCATAACCTTTTTTTCAAGCAATCCATAGACACCAAACCTAAATTTCTAGTATTGAACTAATTACCCACTCCAATTAATCTATTTTGAGCATCAACCAGAGATCAGAAGCATGAATTAAGTTTGAAACCTTAACCCATAATTTAACCCCTATGGTAATTAGACCAAATTCATACATAAACAACAATAAAACAGAGCATAGCACAATACTAACTACATTAAATAACCACCCAACCCATTTGAACACCCCTAGATCTTGAGATTTTATCCACCCATCACAAAAAACAAAGAAAGTATACATTTCATGAAAGCATCCATGGTAACTTGAAAACAATAAATTAAGAGTAAACTCACTTTTGATTTAACTTAAATTTATCAAATTGAAGCTTCAAATTGTAAAACCCCCAAGAACTAGAAAAAGTGTTCTTTCAAATGTAAAGTATTCTCACTTCTCAGAACTCACTTAGTAGTCTTACACTGTGAACTCACTAATCGAACTCCATTACAATTTTACCCATTGTTCTATTTATAGTTTCATGAAATTTGGCCCAAAAATCACTTTATAAATTATTCAGTGACGTTAGTCAGGTTCACAAAGCCTGATCGACGACTCACCCTTCGCGCCTCAAATGACCTTGTTATTCTTTAGGCTTCAGGTGTTCGAACATTAGTTAGTGAACTCTCTTGAGTCAGCCTTACACATTCGGTGAATTGTTGAATACCACCTTAGTCCACCTTTGAACGATTGAATCTTTGCCTTACACACTGTTACTTTAGGCGATGTGCGTCAGGACTGCCGTTCTAACTCGGTGCATAACCTTTTCTTTTGCCGTTTGTCGACCCTTTTTTGTAGACACAAGAGCTCTTCACTACCAATTTTGGCCCGGTCTTGCTCAGTTGGCGTTCCGCCCTTTATGTTAGGCAATCAACAATGTTCACTGTGAACTTCTTTTTGTATTTTTATCCATTCTTTCACACATTAGTCGTTACCTTGTCCAATTTCATTCATAGCTGCAATTTATTAATATTTGATTAGAAACAGACGAAGTTAGACATTGAGGATACTAATTATTGAGTTACTTTAGTACAACTCATCAATACCCCAAACTAAAACTTTTGTTTGACCTCAAGTAAATCAAGAACATAATTAGTTCAATAAGGGTTTCTACAACAGTACTCAATGACTGCTAGAATCCAAGAGCCATATCAAGATAACTCTCAATAGCATGTTAGCCTAAATCATGATTAAAAAAATTCAAATGATGTCTACCTAATCTCAACACAATTTCAAGCTCAGTTTAGCTTTTTGTCTAATGCAAGAACATATTTCAAAAAAATGCATTCAAGTTCCCTCACATCAAAAACGATACCATGCTCTGACAAAGAAAATCAACAAAGGTAATAGGAATCAATGCAACTCTTACTCTCTCCAAAGAGAATCACATTCAAGTTTTATCCCATATGTTTGCCCATATTTTCCAAATATCACACAACCTAGTGAATGCAAGATCTCAATGGTCTTTTAAGCTTGTAATGGGGATGAGGGTTAAGGTACGTTCAATTTGAATTGGTGACTTATATTCTTTTCAAAGCATTGTTGCAATCATCATCACCTCTTCACAAGTTCTTTTTCTTCATTTTAATTTGAGAACTCAAATCTTGACTTTCCGGTCACAATATTTTAATCCCCCTTTATTTCATTCACTTCTCTTTTTCATTTTCATTTTTCCAAACTATTTCCATCAAAAGGATGATATAGACACATTTTTTTATAAGGAGGGGTTCCATCTTTTTGCAAAACTTTTTAGATTTGAGTTTCATTTCTTCTTCCTTTTTCCCTTCACTTGACTTTAATTTGTCCTTCCTTTAAACACCCCAACTTAGGCTTTTGGCATAAGTTAACTATTAAAACATCACAATGCATCAAAAAAGATTTTGGGTGAGAAGGTAGGGATAGTTTGGCTCGAGATGATTCTTTTGATTGTCAACAAATAAGTTTGGCTCAATTGGTGGAAACATTGATTCACACCCTCACAAAGTAGTCACAAAAGGTTTTATGGACAATTGTGTTCCCTCATTGAATTTTTGCAAAATATCATGTCTCAGATTAACCAAGATTAAGACAATTAGACGAACAAGAAAAATTCTAGGACTCCACATGCATGCTTTCAAGTAAAACCTCACCACCCATGATACATCCTTATTCAAAGGTACATATTCTGTAATGGTAGGCAGTGGTGACAAATTTGAAATAACACACGTCGGTGATAAATATATTTGAAATAATCTTCATCTAAAGGATGTCTTTGTCATGCATTAACTGGAAAATCTTAATTCAAGTACCCTAAAATTTACTAACAAAGGTTTTATTGTTTAGGATATGAGAATGGGCACAGTACATGCCAAAGGGAATAAAAGACAAAACTTGTATTCCTTGGATGGAAACTTACATGCCGTATTGACAACTAAGAAGACAAAAAAGAATTCAGACACAATTTTGCATCAAAGATTAGGACACCCACATTACAAAATTCTACGTTTCTTGGATAGCAATAGAATGATTGTTGTCCAAAGTTGGAATAAAGAATTTTCAGTTTGTTCAGGTTGTCAAATGGGAAAAAATTGTGAATTGCCTTTTCAAGTATCAAATAAAAGGGCACTTGAACCATCTAAAAAATTACACAGTGATTTGTGGGGACCAACCCCTGTGGCATCACCACAAGGAATAAAATAGTACATTATTTGTGCTGACGATGGCACTAGATTTATTTGGATCTACCCTCTAAAGAAGAAATCTGTCATTTTTTCTATTTTTTTGTACTTTCAAAAACTGGTAGAAAATTAGTTCTCTATTAATTTCAATGTATTTCAAAGTGATGGTGCCGGTGAATTTAATAGTTTGAAATTTTTGAAGCACTTAGCTCAAAATGGAATTCAACAACAAGTTTATTGTCCACATACACTTGAACTAAATGGAGTTGGCGAAAGAAAATATAGGAATATTGTTGAAACCAGCATGACTTTTCTTTTTAATGAAAATATGTCGTTGTTCTTATGCGTTGAAGCCTTTATGACTGTTGTCTTCCTAATTAATAGAATGCCTATCAATACATTGAATATGGAATCTCCATTCTCAATGTTTCATAGACGCTCACCTAACTATAACTCTCTGAAAGATTTTTTGGTGTCGATGCTTTCCATATCTCAAGGGATAAATTAAAAAGTAATTCCAACCAAAAATGTTCCCTTATGTGTTCATAAGCTACAGTTTTCTCCATAAGGGTTACATATGTTATCATCATCATAAGAGAAAGGTTTTTATTTTGAGACATGTGATTTATGGTGAATTGTATATACCTTATATGTCTACAACTGTTGATCTCTCCACAGAATCTTATGTTTCACACTTTACAACCTTTCAAAATATTTTGGGTACAAATAATCTTCAATGTGAATATGCATCTCTTCTAGTTGACTGCGAAGAAGATGCCTATGTTGCACCAGCTATAACAACACCTCATGTATGCATGCCATAGATGGAACAACCTCCATCTTTATCTCAACGTGACCAACTTGACAAATAAAATGATTCTGTGAAGTCATCAAATATTAAAGCCCCTAATTCTCCTCATGGAAGCAGCTCTTCAACAATACAATCTAGCAACAACAATTTATCAATGGAAGTTGGTATTACCAACTCATACAATCTTAACTTATCTAATGTCCAAGGTATTGACCTCTTTGTGAAACTTCCCGATATACCTTGTTTTCATCTTTACGTAATATTGATCCTATTGAACCCATTGCCCCTACTTCTTTAACACCTCGGATTCAGAAAGAGAAAATTACAGTCCTTCATAAAATCTGGTGCCAGAACCGACGGACACCACCAACGGTCTGTCGTCTGACACATGGACCATAGGTAGGCCCGTGGTTGGCTAGTCTAGCTTTCCAAAAAAATTAGGTTTCTATACTTTTTCAACGGTTCACCAGGACGGTCCGACATTCAATGCACGAGTCACAGATAGGTCTCGTAAATGAGTCCCTAACTTAGATGAATTCAGAGGTTGAAAGTAGTGACCCACAATTGAGTCCAACGGCCCGTTGTTGGACCCATGGTCCGTGGGTAGGCACCGTCGATCAAGGTCCAAAATTTCAACCTCTGATCCTAAACAACGCCTTATCAGAACAGTCTGTGGTCTGACCAACGGACCGTCGGTCTTGTTGTCGATGGGTGCCAATAGTTATTTTCTAAAAGGATTTTGGGTCTTTTCCTTATTATTCTAGCCTAATACTATGTCGTTTTACCCTTCACATAAACCCCTATATAAGTATTTTTACCCCTAAATTTCCCCAATTGAAATTATTCTCTCAATTTTTTAAACGAAGAACAAACTCTTCCTGTCAAAAATATTTCTTTCTCTAGAAAGCTTGAAGAAGAAAGAGTCAACCTAGGGTTTCAAGTCAAGCCTCCAATTCCACCATTGCAGGTAAGCTTTTGACATTGAGATATGATAGTTTTCATCCATGGAGCCCTTTCCTCCATGGAGTTCTTAAATTCTCCAATTTACAAAGTTAGAAATCTCCAATTGAGTTAGGGCTTTGTTCCATGCCATGGATTCCTTTAAGCATTTATTTATTTGATTTGTTTATGGATTATTATGCATGAATTTATTTATATTCCTTGATTTTCATAAGAGTCCCCATGAACCCATGCTTAACCTATGTTTTCTAGATATTAATGATTGAAAGTGGGTTTTGTACCATGAATGATTAATTATGGAATTATGTACGTTTTTATGGAATTGATCAGATATCATGTAATTGCTTTACGAGTAAAAGCATATATATTGTATTTATGGTTAATTGATGTGAGAGAATTCATCACATAACTACTTCATGTATGAATGTGAAAGGTCTTCTCAGCTAAAATGAATTAAAGTTAAGGGCCTATTCTCAGATTGAGGCAAGCGGTGATTACCCATGTCCTCTAATGAAAGACAAGAGGCGATAAACTATGTCACATGATGTAAGGACAAGCGGCGATTACCCAAGTCCCTTAAAGAAAAGATGAATAAGAATAATAGATATTTTGTGGGAGTTATGCTAAGCAACGAGTGGACAAGTGGCGATTACCCATGTCCCATAAACTATGTGTCAACGTAGGATTGTCTAGATAGACATTTGCTAGTGGATCCACGTAAGATTGAAGTTCATGGTCTTACCTTAGAAAATAGGACACGCCTTTTAGGTGTGGTAGACACCGGATTCCGTGTTGATAGCTCACATGGTCTCATATGTCATTTAAAGGTAAATCTCCCACAATAATGAACTAAGGTTACTCCAAGAAGTTTCTCACATGTATTTTAAGATGATGTCTATTTGCGTTGACCATGTTTTGTGACATATGTCTTCTAGCCTTTTTATATTATTTTTTAGCTTAGTCTTGTCATAGCATGAAGATATCCTATTTTAAGCATGTTATCAAATGTTTTATGCATGGCTATCATACTTGGTACATAATTTTACCTAATGCATACTCTTGCCTACATTTTGCCCAAATGTAGGGACCGGCCTTACAGATTGGCTATTCTGTGGCTTGGGATATCATATAGAAGAAATAAGATTGGTGAGTCCTCATATTCCGAGGACCGATCTTGATTTCCCTTTTTGTATTTACTTTCAGTTTTGCAACTTTATGTACGGTCTACTCCCGATCAATCTTATGTACTAGATAGTTTTGAGATGATGTTTACACTTCACTTTTCTCTATAATAATTTTATATGTTGAAACTATCTTTTAAATCTTTTGATTACTATAATATGATATGATGTATGCTATGTGGCTTGTATGGGGCCTCTCGGGGTCTTATACGCCATGTTACACTTAGGAGCTACCTTGGGTCGTGACAAACTTGGTAATTAGAGCCCAAGGTTTAGAAAGGTCCTAGGAAGTCTCATAAGCCACGTCAAATAGATTATTGTTCATGAGTGAATCGCGCCACATTTATCAATGAGAGACTATAAGATGTTTAGGAAACTCCACTTCTTTCATTACCCTAAAGGCGTGCGATAGAGTTTAACTCTATGATGTCTCTCTCCTAATCCTTATCTGATGCTCTACAATATATGGCGACTCGAAGGGCATATGCTACGAGGAATGCGGGAGATAATGCGAATCAACAGATTCCTTCTATATCTCCTCAAGTTCAAGCCGACCCTTTGGCTGAGCAAGTGACTAATGTGGAGTTTAGGGATGCTTTTAATGTATTGGCTCAAAACATGATGGCCCAAACCAATAGGGAGGTTGTGGTCCCCGTGAACCCAAATGTTGGTAGGGCGGCATCTATAGTGAGGGACTTCACTAGAATGAATCCTCCGGAGTTTCATGGTTCCAAGGTTGAGGAAGATCCTCAAGAGTTCATCGATGAAGTTGACAAGGTGTTGATTATCTTGGGAGTGACGCGGGTTGAAAAGGCGGAATCGGCCACTTATCAACTTAAGGGTGTTGCTCAAATATGGGTCAACCAATGGAAAGAGAGGAGAGTGGAAGATGTGGTTCCACTCGATTGGGAAAAGTTCAAAATTTCTTTCCTTGATACATTCTTTCCCCTTGAGATGAGGTAGGCAAAGGTGCTTGAGTTCATCAACCTTCGTCAAGGAAATATGAGTGTGAAGGTAAGTTGCTCCCGGTTGTTCAATCATTTGATAACCAGAGTCATTCTTTGATAAATGATCACTATGCTTTGAAGTTGACACAATTATCTTGATATGCTCCTACTATGGTTTCCGATCCTAGGGCAAGGATGAGTAAGTTTATTTCGGGGGTGTCCAAGATGGTGGTTAAGGAATTTCGTACCGCTATGCTTGTCAATGATATGGACATTTCTCATCTCATGGTTCATGCTAAGAAAGTTGAAGAGGAGAAACTTAAGGAAAGGTCTAGGGAGGCAAAGAAGGCTAAGACCAGTGCTGGTAGCTTCTCACATTCAAGGTTTGATGGACATGGTTGTTCTAAGTTTCGACAAATTTTTTCCAGTTAAGGTTCATCCAATGCTCCTCCTAAGTTAAACAAAGATAGGGTGTCTAACCCGAAGCCTCAAAAAGGAAATGGTAGTGGATCTTCATTCCCTACTTGTGCTGAGTGTGGAAAGAAGCACGAGGGTATATGTCTTGTGGGTTCCAATGCTTGATTTTGTTGTGCTAAGATAGATCACAAGGTAAGGGATTGTCCCTCAGTTTCTAAGAATGAAGGAGATAATCATTGACGGACTCAACCTAATCCTTCATCCGGACGTAGTGGAAGTTAGAAGCATAACATATATTATGCACTTCAGACTCATGGTGAACAAGAGGATTCTCCCGATGAGGTTACCAGTATTTTGAAAGTCTAACAACTTGATGTTTATGCTTTACTTGAAACCGGTGCTAGCTTGTCTTTTGTGACGCCATATGTGGCTATGAGGTTTGATATTCTTCTGGATGTGTTGTTAGATCGTGTTTCTGTCTCTACTCCTGTTGGTGATTCTATCGTGGCGAAGAGGGTCTACAGAAAGTGTCACATCTCCTTGTCCCATAGAGTAGCTCATGTTGACCTTCTCGAGCTTGATATGCTAGATTTTGATGTTATCCTTGGTATGGATTGGTTGCATGCATTTTATGCTTCTATTGATTATAGAACCCCTGTTGTCAAGTTTCAGTTTCAAAATGAACCCATCCTAGAGTGGAAAAGGGAAATTCTATGCCTAAGGGTCAGTTTATCTCTTGTCTTAAAGCTAGAAAGATGATTTTGAAGGGTTTTATTTACCATCTAGTTAGGGTAAGGGATAAAGACTCCGAGACCCCTACTTTTGTGTTGGTCCCTGTTGTGAATGAGTTTCTTGAAGTGTTTCCAAATTATTATTTTTTATATTCCTCCTGAAAGGGAAATAGACTTCGGTATTGACCTTCTCCCCGATACGCAACCTATTTCTATTCCTCATTATCGTATGGCTCCGACAGAACTTAAAGAATTAAAGGAGCAGTTGAAAGATTTGTTGGATAAGAGTTTCATCCGACCATGTATCTCCATGGGGTGCCCAGTTTTTTTTGTTAGAAAGAAAGATGGTTTTCTCCATATGTGTATTGACTACCGAAAATTGAATAAGGTTACCGTTAAGAATAAGTATCCCCTTTCAAGGATAGATGATTTTTTTGACAAACTTCAAGGGGCAAGTTACTTCTCTAAGATTGACCTTCGGTCGGGTTATCATCAATTGAGGGTGAAGGAAGATGATATTTCAATAACGGATTTTTGGACTCGGTATGTTCATTATGAGTTTTTTGTGATGTCGTTTTGTTATACTAATGCTCCGGCGGCATTTATGGATTTGATGAATAGGGTGTTTAGACAATACCTTGATATGTTTGTGATTATGTTCATTGATGATATACTGGTCTAATAGAGGAGTTAAGACCAGCATACCGATCATTTGAGGATTGTGTTGCCAGTCTTTAAGGACCAACAACTCTTTGAAAAGTTTAGCAAATGTGAGTTTTTGTTAAGGTCTGTGGCTTTTCTTGGGTATAATTTTTTGGTAAGGGTATTGAGGTAGATCCTAAGAAGACGGATGCGGTAAAGAGTTGGCCTAGACCTCTATCCCCTTCAGATATTAGAAGTTTCTTGGGTTTAGCTGGTTACTATCGAAGGTTTTTTGAAGGGTTTTCTTTGATTGCTTCTCAATTGACGACATTGACTCATAATAAGGTTAAGTTCATATGGTCCGAAGGGTATTAAAAGAGTTTCCAAGAATTGACGGATAAACTTACTTCCACTCCGGTGTTGACTTTACCGAAAGGGACATATGGTTTTGTCATTTACTGTGATGCCTCGAGAATTGGGTTAGGATGTTTCCTTATGGAGATTGTGAAGGTCATTGCCTATGCTTCAAGGCAACTTAAGGTTCATGAAAAGAATTATCCGACCCATGACCTTGAACTAGTGGCGGTTGTTTTTGCCTTAAGGATTTGGAGGCATTATTTTAATGGTGTTAATGTAAATTTCTTAACCGACCATAAGAGTTTGCAATATGTGATCTAAATCTTCGCTAAGCAGATGGCGTGAATTATTCAAAGATTATGACATAAGTGTTTTCTATCACCCAGGTAAGGCGAATGTGGTGGCGGATTCTCTTAGTCGATTATTGATGGGTAGTGTTGCTCATGTTGAGGATAATAAGAAAGAGTTAGTTCGAAATGTTCATAGATTGGTCAGATTAGGTTGTCGGCTAGTTGACTCTACCAAGGATGGTATTCTAGTTCAAAATCATCTTTTGTGACTGATGTGAAACTCAAGCAAGGTCTTGATCCGACTTTGGTTGAATTGAAGGAAGCGGTGCTTCAGAAGTCTGTAGAGGCTTTCTCCCAACGGGGAGATGATGTACTTAAATAGCAAGGCTGATTGTTTATTCCTAATGTTGATGACTTGAGAGAGCAAATCTTTTTACAAGCGCATAGTTCTCGATATTCCATTCACGCGGGAGCCACCAAGATGTATCGTGACCTGCGGGAGATCTACTGGTGAAATGGGATGAAAAAGTATATTGCGGAATTTTTGGACAAGTGTCCCAATTGTCAACAAGTGAAAGTTGAGCACCAAAAGTCAGGAGGTTTATATCAAGATATTAGCATTTCTACTTTGAAGTGGGAATATTTTGACATGACTTCATTGCTGATTTAACTCGCACCCAGCGGAAACATGATTTGATTTCAATTATTGTAGATCGAATGATGAAATCGGCTCATTTCATTGCCCTCAAGGTTTATTATTCAGCGGAGAAATATGCTAAGTAGTATTTGAGGGAAACAGTGAGGTTGCATGGAGTACCCTCATACATTATCTCCGATCGTGGTACCCAATTCACTAAGTAGTTTTGGAAATCTTTCCAAAAGGGTCTTGGTACTCTTGTTAAGCTTAGTACAACCTTTAATCCATAAATCGATGGGCAAGCAGAGCGTACTATCCAAACATTGGAAGATATGTTGAGAGCATGTGTAATTAACTTCAAGGGTAATTGGGATGATCACATGCTTTTGATTGAGTTTGCATATTACAATAGTTATCACTCAAGTATTGGTATGTCTCCATTTGAACTCTATATGGAAGGAGGTGTAGATCTCCTATAGGCTGGTTTGAAGTGGGTGAAGTCACCTTGATAGGTCTCGAGTTGGTACATGAGGTTATGGAGAAAGTTCAACTTATTAGAGAGAGGTTGAAAACGTCTCAAAGTCGACATAAGACCTATGCTTATGTTAGGAGGAGAGATCTTGAGTTTTTTGTTAATGATTGGGTCTATTTGAAAATTTCACCCATGAAGAGTTTAATGAGGTTTGGCAAGAAAGGGAAGCTTAGTCCGTGATATATGGGCCCATATTAGATTTTGAGGCATATTGGCAAGGTTGCTTATGAACATGGATTTCCTAACGAATTGGCATTGGTGCATCCAGTTTTCCATGTTTCATTGTTGAAAAAGAGTGTTGGAGATCTGATATCCATAGTTCCCTTAGAAGGTTTGGAAGTTACGGAGAATATCTCTTATGTGGAAGTTCTGGTTGAGATTTTAGATTGGCAAGTTAAAAAGTTAAGAAATAAAGAAGTTGCTTCCACGAAAGTTTTTTGGAGGAATCAATTAGTTCAGGGTGCTACTTGGGAGGCCGAGGCCAATATGATGTCCCATTATCCTCATCTCTTTCCCTCCGTCCCTACTCAATCTTTAGGTATTTAGCTCATCATGGTTTACTCATTGGGTGTCATGTGTATTAGATATTCCCATGATGTTTCTCATTATGCATGATTCATGAAAAGCTTAAATTTTGAGAAAACGAGTTTACATGATTGATTCCAACGTGTTTATCTGCATTTGAGTATGAGTTGCATATAGACTTCATGACATGATGTTTTGAACATGCTTTAGCTTGGAGTTGATGTTTCCTCCTGGGATATGTGTATTAATGTAATTACATGTTGATGGGCTGTTAGAATAAGTTTCTACCTTCCATATGATGTATTGAATCTTATTCGAGGACGAAGGTTCACAAGGGGGAGATATTGTAACACCTCGGATTCAGAAAGAGAGAAAATTTCAGTCCTTCAGAAAATCTGGTACAAGAACTGACGGACCCCACCAACGGTCCGTCGTCTGACACACAGACCATAAGAAGGCCCATGCTTGGCCAGTCCACCTTTCCAAAAATGTCAATTTTCAATACTTTTTCAATGGTTCACAAGGACGGTCCATCACTCAATGCACGAGTTGTAGATAGGTCTCGTAAGTGAGTCCCAGACTTAGATGAATTTAGAGGTTGAAAGCAGTGACCCACGATCGAGACAAATGGCTTGTCATTGGACCCACGGTCCGTGGGTGCGCACCGTTGATCAAGGTCCCAAATTTCAGCCTCTGATCCCAAACGACGCCCGACCAAAACGGTCCGTGGTCTGACCGTTGGTCTGGCCGTCGATGGGTTCCCACAATTATTTTCTTAAGAGCTTTTGGGTCTTTTTCTGATTATTCTAGCCTAATACTATGTCATTTTACCCTTCACCTAGCCCTATATAAGTATTTTTATCCTCAGATTTTCCCTAATAGAAATCATTCTCTCAATTTCTTAAAAGAAGAATGAAATCTTCCTCTCCAAAATATTTCTCTCTCTTGAAAGCTTGAGGAACAAGGAGTCAACCTAGGGTTTCAAGTCAAGCCTCCTATTCCATCATTGAAGGAAAGCTTTTGGCATTGAGGTATGATATTTTTCATCCATGGAGCCCTTTCCACCATGGAGTTCCTGAATTCTCCAATTTACAGAGTTAGAATTCCCCAATTGAGTTATGGTTTTCTTCCATGTCATGGGTTCATGTAAGAATTGATTATTTGATTGGTTTATGGATTATTATGCATTAATTGAGTTATATTCCATGATTTTAAGATGAATCCCCATGAACCCATGCTTAACCTATATTTTCTAGATAATGATGATTGAAAGTGGGTTTTGAACAATGAAAGGTAAATAATAGAATTATGCATGTTCCTATGGAATTAATGAGATATCTTGTAATTCCTTTAAGATTAAAAGCATATATGTTGTTTTTGTGGTTAATTGATGTGAAAGGATTTCTCACATAATTACATCATGCATGAATGTGAAAGGTTCTCTCAAATAAAAGAATTTTATGGTTGAATGGTATTCTCACCTAAAATGAATTAAAGTTACTGAGCTATTCTAAGAATGAGGCAAGCGGCGATTACCCATGGCCTCTAATGAAAGACAAGAGTCTATTACCCATGTCACATGATGTAAGGAAAAGAGGGGATTACCCAAGTCCCTTAGAGAAAATATGAATAAGAATAATAGATATTCTGTGGGAGTTATGCTTAGCACCGAGTGGATAAGGGGTTTATTACCCATGTCCCATAAACTATGTGCCAACATAGGATTGTCTTGATAGACATTAGCTAGTAGATCCACGTAAGTTAGAAGTTCATGGTCTTACCTTTGCAAGTAGGACACCCCTTTTCGGTGTGGGAGACACTGGATTCTGTGTTTATAGCTCACATGGTCTTATATGTCGCTTAAAGGTAAATCTACCACAATAATCAATGAAGGTTACTTCAAGAAGTGTCTCACATGTGTTTCAAGATGATGTCTATCTGCATTGACCTTGTTTTATGACGTATGTCTTCTAACCTTTTTATATCATGTTTTAGCTTGGTCTTTGCATACCATGAAGCTTTCCCCTTTTAAGTATGTTTTCATATGTTTTATGTATGGCTATCATACTTGGTACATATTTTGTACTAACACATATTTTTGCCTACATTTCCCCAACTGTAGGGACCGACCTTACAGATTCGCACTTCCGTGGCTAGGGATCTCATATTGAAGAAAAAAGATTAGTGAGTCCTCATATTCCGATGACCGAGCTTGATTTCCCTTTTTGTCTTTACTTTAAGTTTTGGAACTTGATATACGGGCTACGCCCCGATCAATCTTATGTACTAGATGACTTTGAGACGATGTTTAGACTTCCGTTTTTCTCTATAAAACTTTTATATGTTGAAATTGTCTCTTAAATCTTTTGATTTCTATAATCTTGTATGATATATGCTAAGTGGATTACATGGGGCCTCTCGGGCTCTTATACCCCATGTTACACCTAGGGGCTACCTTGGGTCGTGACAACTTAACAACATATGAACATAGAAAATACTCACCCGGGTTAAAACACAAACTTTGCCTAATCCTAACTTTCAATCCCTCAATTTCACAACTTCCTTACAACCTGATATCGTTGAACCGAGAACAATTAAATTCTCTCTTTCGAAACCATATTGGTGGACTTCTATGAATGAATAGATGTAAGCCCTGAATTCTAGTGACACGTGGATGTTGGTACCTTGACAATTTCATATAAACATTGTTTGTTGTAGATGGTGTTCAAAACTAAACTAAAATTGTATGGGTCGGTGGAGTGCTTTAAGGGTTATCTCCTTGCCAAAGGTTACAATCAACTTGCATGTATCGACTTTGATGAAACTTTCACCACCCAAAGTACACCATAAACGTGACATAGTGTATAAGACCCCGACAAGCCCTACATAAGTAATGTAGCATACATCATACAAGATAATAGAATTTAAAGAGTTCAAAGGATAGCATTTCAAAAAAAAGAGTTTTGAAGTAAAGTGGAAGTCTAAAATTTGTATCAATATGCCATCTAATACATCATAAGAAAAGTGATTAGGACACCACCCATACATCACATACAAAGTATGAAACTTGAATGACGTAAAGAGATAAAAGTGATATCATCCTCAAATGTGTGAGGACTTAGAAAGTCTTAAAAGCTCAATAGTATCAGCTATCTCACAAACAAGCTTTTTGCATATATCAACAAAAGGGAACAAGAACAATACAAGGACCCTGCCAATCATACTGGTTGGAAGCGACCACTTATGGAGGAGGTTCTGTCAAAATTAGCAATTAACTTTGTTAAGGTGCATTCTAGGTACTGTATCGATGAAGCAAAATTAGCTGAACATGTAGTTGGGCTGATTTGCAGCCCAGCTTCTTGTGAGTTTAGAAACAAGTTAACAAGACTATCTGTTAATGCAAATGGTTCTCTTATTCCTAAGGATTGTGTTGGCAAGAACCAGATAAAAAAGAGCCTTTGGTTGAAAGCATTGGTGGCAATTCCAAAGGTTCAGCCATGATTTGCCATTCCCGTATGGAAGAAATATCCCACAATGAAATCTCTTTTGCGTGTTTATATGGATCCGAGTAAATTGGTGCATGAGAAAGAATTTCTACTGAAATATTTGAAAGCTGAAGGGATGTTGTCAGATGATAGAAGATTGGGAGAGATTTGTTCATAGAAAGTCTACATAATACTGATTGCTCAATCTGGAAGTAGCAAGACATATGACATAGAGTGTGGAGCTGATTTTTTCAGTCAACATTATGCTGAATGATCTATAATCTTTTGTGACATGTGTGGTGTTTGCCTAATTTTTGCACACATCAACTAATTCAACAGAAATTTTGTCTGACCCACAGGCACACATGTATCCAAGGGAATCCTGTCTACCAAGACTGGAAAAGATCGACTCACACCAACTTTTGTTGCTGGGGTTTTGACTTGGAATCTCCATGTTGTTGCTCCTATTGCCTCAACCATTTGGCGATCGACTTGAGCTCAATGATCTATAATATTACTTGCCATTGTAACAAAAAAACAAAAAAAGCGTTTGAACCCACATTAGTGAAACAATGCAGAAACAAGTATCTATTAGTACATGGAATGTACTAAGTATGATAGCAATGCAAAAGAGTAATCATGCTAAAAAGAACTTTACATGACATGCAATAAACAAGCTAAAACATAAGATAAAAGGGTTAGAAAATATAAATCATAATCATGGTCAATGGAATCTAAACATCTTCAAAGCACTTGCGAGATATTTCTAGAAGTTACCTTAGTTCATTATTATAGTAGATTTATATTTAACCGACTTATAGACTATGTTAGCTAGACCATGGAATCTTATGTATACACCACACAAAAAAGGGATGCCCTCACTTGCCAAAGTAAGAATAATGACCTTCTAGCTTAGGTGGATCCACTAGCTAATATCTATCTATGACAAACCTATGGTGGCACATAGTTATGGAATAGAGATATTGATACTAGAAACCCGTCCTCTACTACGGAAAAGTTTCTATCTCAATATCCTCTCGGTGCTAAAAATAAATTCCACATAATTGTTATTAATCTCAATGTATCTTATCATTTTGAGACATGGGTAATCGTCACTTGTCTTTTTATTAGAATAGCTCCTTAACCTTGATTTATCTTCGGTGAGAAAACCTTTAAGCCTTATGAATCTTTTATGTGAAAAAATCTTTTCACAATCATGTTACGAGTAGTATATGAGAAATCATTTCACAACAACAAAAACAACATTGACACTTCATTCTCAAATCATCCTAAAATAATTTTCATAAATTTCATAAAGAACATGCATATCTTAAAAAATTAATATTTGTTTTTTCAAAAGCTTCATCAAATGATCAATTCTACAAATCATGGATCATGCATGGGTTCAAATGAATTCAACTTAAAAACATGCAATTATCTCAATTCATGCATAAAAAGACATAAAACAATCAATTAGATCATAATTGAAAAGGACCCATGAGATTGAGTAAACCCTAACTTCAATTTGAGATTCTGCCTTGTAAAAATGGAGAATTTAGGAACTTTTTGGAGGGAAGGACTCCATATGTGAATATTATCACACCTTGATGCCAAAATCTTTGAATTAATGGTGAATTTGGAGACTTGATCTTGAAACCCTATACTTCTTCTTCCTTAGAGAGAGAAATATTTGAGAGGATGAACTTTATCAACTTTTAGTATTTTAGGAGAATTAATTGAATTGGGTAATTGGGAGGTTAAAAATCAATATATAGGGCTTTGGATAGAAGGAAAAACGATGTAATAAAAGGTTAAAACGATTAGAAAAAAAAGACCAAAAAGCTCTTAAAAATAATTGTCGAGCCCTCACTAATGGATCAGACCTACGGTCTGTAGGTCCACTCACGGACCGTGCATACTAACTGTAAGTCCCAACTTTTGATACTAAAATTTCACTATGTTTGAGACTGACCTACGAGACCTACCTACAACTCGTTCATTGAATGACGGACCATCCTGGCAAACCGTAAAAAGGTGCTAGTACTTGAAATTTTTTGAATTATTGGACTTGACACCTACGATTCCACCTACGACCCGTATGTCAACTCACGGACCGTCGGTGGTTCCGTCTATACTGGCACTAGTCATAGAAAAACGTGTAAATTTTTTCTTTTTTTTAAATCTGAGGTGTTGCAATATCTTCTCCTTGGGAACATTCATCCTTGAATGGAATTCAAGATATCGTACGGAGGGTATGAATTTAAACCTAACAGCCCAACAAGAATGCAATAACATAACTGCACATATCCGAGGAGGAAATATCAACTCCAAGCTAAAGCATGTCAAAAACATCATTTCATAAGGTATATATTCAGCTCATACAAAAATGCATATAAACATAAATAAATCTATCAAGTCAACTCATTTTCTCAAAAATCTTGTTTTTCATGAACATACATAAATGAGGAATCATGGGAATATCTAAGATATACAAAACCAAAATAGTAAACCATGAGGGATTGAATACCTCAAGCTAGAGTAGGGACAGAGGGAAATAGATGAGGATGGCGAGACATCACATCGGACTCAGCCACCTAGATAGCACCCTCAACACACTGATTCCTCAAAAGAACCTTCACAAAGGCAACTTCCTTATTCCTCAAATTCTTAAATTGCCGGTCAAAAATCTCAACCAGAACTTCTTCATAAGAAAGTTTCTCCTTAACTCTCAAACCTTCCAAGGGAACTATAGGTGTCAGATCTCCAACACATTTATTCAATAGAGGTAAATGTAAAAATGGATGTACCGATGCAGATCATTAGGCAAATGAAGTTCATAAGCAACTTTACTAATATGCTTCAAAATCTAACATGGGCCCACATAACGGGTACTAAGTTTCTCTTTTTTTCAAAACCTCATAACACCCTTCATGGGTGAAATTTTTTAGTAGAACCAATCATGAACATGATATACAAGGTCTACATCTAACACCGACATAGGACTTTTGATGACTTTTAACTGCTTTTAACCTCTCTCTAATAACTGAATCATCTCCATAGCATCGTGTAAAAAATCAGGACTATTGACATCCAAGTTTGACCGACCTATAACCCTTTCGGGAGTGCTATTCAATTAAATATATATTTTAAAAAAATATTTTTTGGATTTAAAATTTTAATCGATTTTGTCTAAAAAATGATATATTTTAGTATTCATAATTTACAAAAAAATTATCATCAAATTAAATTATTATATTTATCGATATTTAAACTCGAGATAATTACTTTACTTATTTATTTAAATATTTTGAAATTTATGTGTTTTTAATTATTTGAGAATTCTTTAATGTATGTAGTATTTTATTAATTGAATATCATCTCCTTAATCTCTTCTTAAATCGTTTAAATTGTAGCCTACTCCATTCTAATTTATTTAATTGGTAGCCCCTGTTTCTATCCAATTCATTTCAATTGTAGCCTCTTATTTCAATTTGGTTGCAATTCTAGCCTCTTTTATTCATTACAATTGTATCCTAATTCACTTCAAATTCAGATTTCAACCCAATCCTATCTTTTAATCCTGATTATCGATCTCATCCTTTAAATCTTGGCCTCTCATTTCAATCTAAATCAATGGCTCAGATCAAATCTGCCAAATCTTCCTATTTTAATATCAAGAAGACCAAAACCCTAACATTTTCCATCTCACTCTTCCTCTTCCTCTCTCAAAAAATCCACCGCCCCCTCTCTCTTCTCCAATTCTTCTCAGGCCGGTGAGGCTGGCAGCCGCCGATCATTCTTCTCTCCCCTCGCCTCCTCTCTTCCCTCTTTCTAACGAGAACCGGCGAACCCCATCAGCAGCAGCCACTGAAAACAGCAGCAGCAACGCCTCACCCGCTCCCTATCTTCCTCGCTCTGGCGAGAGACAGCAGTTCCGGCGAGGCCAGCAGTCGCTGGCCGCCTCTGCTTCTCTTTTCTCCGACGAACGATGCCGTCCAGCAGTACCTCCGACCGGTGAGAGCAGAAACAACAACGAGGTGGCGGCTCCGGCGAGCCTGGCTCCCCTTTTCTCTCCTATTTCCGGTCATTGGCTACGAGATAGGCAACAACAAATCACTACTCTAATGATACGACCAAGAGTGAAAAATGAATTATTTTGACAAGTAGGTATGAATCCTGTTTATTTTAATTTATTGTTTTAGAATGAAATCACTATGCATGTTCTTGCTAAACTTGAAAATTGGCTGATTCAATTATGTCTCTTTTTGTGTTCATTAAAAATCAACCAATTATATTAGAAGGCTGTTGTTTTCATGAATGTCATGATCCTATATGTCTAGAACTCTTATGTGTCCTAATGGACTCTCTACTGTTAGATTACTAGCATGCCATGATATTGTTTTATTAACTCTTTGCTGTATGAATCATGACTTGTGGCTTGTTGTAAGATTTGCTTTGATTCTTTCTTCACATAATTGATTCAGCAAGTTGATACTATTGCCATAGTTGTTCTTGCCAGATCTTTGACTTGTCTGTATGGTTAAATTATGCAGTGTATGAAATCTGTATTGTTTTGAGCTGTAAAAATTCACTTCTGTTTGTGATGTGTGATTCTAAATGGAAAGTTTGTTAAGTGATCCCTTACCTTATTTAAGATGTACTGATTCTTACTTGTCTAGTTTTGATAAATTCTCTACTGATTTTTAGGAAAATGCTCTATTGATCTTATTTACATAGCTGTTTAAGGGAATTAAATATTCTCTGATTGGCCTATATTAGTGCTTTCTTTTATTTTGACTGATTCGGTTTCAGTTGAATTATTATAATTGACTCCTTAATAATTTATTTTCCATCATTATGTGCCCTCTCATATGCTATAAAATGACCCTTAGTCCTTTTATTTCGACACGCTTCTAACACTTTAACAAGAATAAAATTCTCTCTACTCATAAAAAGAAAATAAGAATTCTTGTGATCTCTGGAGCATTCTTTCTTTGCTTTGATTTGTTGTGTTGTTGTTTTGATTGGATTTCTGCTAATACTTCATTACTGAAAATATTCTGCTTAATTGGTTAGTTCTCTTCACTAGTGTAATTTTGTTTTGCATTGATCGCATGATTGTATGTTTGAAATAAATAAAGGGAAGCATCCGGGTTAGTTTTCATTTATCCCTTCTTTCTCAATGTGTGATCTTATATGTTCCATGACTTTTTTGAAATTCGTGTGTTTGCTGTGAATAACTTTTTCTATCTATATAGTTATTATTATTCTATGATCTTGTTTTTTGTATATTGTGTTTAACAGGTTTTGAACTCAAAGTTCAAGACATTGAAGAGTCGCCTAGGAAAGGATTCCGGACGGAACAAGTTGTTTAAGTTTATATTTCAATTATGTATATTGTATTCATTGATCCTTTTATTTTGGTTTGTATATTGTGTATAAATCTAACTCTCTCTCTCTATATATGAAATAACCAGGGGGGGATCGCCTAAAGGGGAGGAAGGGAATATGTGCTAACTGTTTTTTTTCTTCTTATATTTTTATTTTACTTGCTTGTGAATGTTGTGGACAGTTTGTCTATATTGCTCATGCATATTAAAATTGGGTAAATATGGGATAACATTAACTACATAATCAAATCTAAAATCAAATATCTGTTTGTCTATGCTCCGTTATTTTAATCTAAAATTTGTCGGCATGTAATAATAATAATTTAGTCTCTAAACATGCTTGTGTAATAATTTTCATGCTTTTCTATATAGAGGTCTATGTCCGTAATCTGTTATATTTTTAGTAGGCTTAACTAATCATATTTTGAAACTTTAAGCATGTTAATTAGTTTTAAACTAATTAGACTCTAATAGCTTTTGCATGTTAAAATCAGATTCTATAATTTTAGCATGTTAATTAGTTAGATGTTAATAATTCCTTGTATGTTAATAATTTTTCAGCATGTCTTATCACTTAGAAATCATACCAATAGGACTTCACTAATAAAACCGATGCTAATTAATCAGTTTAAATAATTTTAGCATGTTTTAATAACTTAATCATGTTAATTAATTAAGTTCTAATTAACTTTAAGTTGCTAATAAAATTGTAGCATGTTAATTAGTTGGTTTAAATTTTTGTCAGCATCTTAATCACTTAGATAACCTGTCTATAGGCTTCTAATAAGTTTTCAGCATGTTAAATAACTGAAATAATCTGCTGCATAATTCTGCTCAATGTTAAATAATCCCTGCAACGCATTTATTTTTTGTCTGTCAAAATAATTCAATAATCATTTCCTGCATGTTTTCTTAAAATCTTCTACTTTAAATACCTACTGCCCTAACTAAATTCTGTCCAAAATAATTAATTTTGGCATTATAATAAACTGTTTGGCTACTAAAAGTAAATTATTGTTTTTTCTAGCATATTAATAAACAACCATCAGATATGCTATTATAACTAATAGACTGCTTCCTGCATATGGAATAGCTTTTTTGCCTCTCTTTGAAGTTAATAAATGAACTGTTACAATGTTTGCCTATATATTTGTATGCCACACACTTAGCATGAGACTTTCACAATTACTTGTGTTTGAAAGTATGTTAATTAAAATCTAGAGGCAAACTTGAGATTTATGTGCTAAGTGCTCGTCCCAATTGTTTTGCTTGATGTTTAGAGAGCCTAATAAAGTGCTTATATTTTGTTTTGTCTAAAACCACCTAAATAGTAGTCTAATGCCTCTTGGACATTAAGCGGGGACGTTAGACACCTTCTAGGATGTTGTTATGCATGCGGAAGGTGGGGTAGGGGTAGTTAGGCCATGTAATAGAGATGATGGAAGTTGACTCGAGCTTAAATTGACAAAACATTGGTTTTTGTCTTTTCGAATAATAAGTCGAGAGTTGATCCGTAAAAGGGTGTTAATCTAGGTTTCGTAGTCTTCCATTTCCTTTTTACCTTTTATTTGTTTATAATTATAACTGTTTGGGGTATTCTAATAAATAAGTTCATTAGCCTATCTATTTGTCTATCTTATGTCTCCTTGCTTATCTCTTAAATTATATTAATTGTTTAATGTTATTTATATCATCTAGTAAGCATGATAAATTAAATAATAAATAAATGAGACCTTAATTGCTACTTGTAACCCCCACATAAATTGCATGAGATAAGGTCGGGACCCACATTTGTGGACCTCGAGGTAACTTGAACCCTTACTCGATCTCTGGTTTGTTGACCTTTAATTAGAATTAGTTAGGTTAGATAGGTGTCCTAACGCACCTTAATTCATTAGGTGGTGACTCTTCATTCAAACAAAACCCATAAGAGTTTTTAGGTCGTGCATCAAAACCCATTTCGCTAAAAATGGGGCGCGACAAGGACCTATAAAAGAAACAGCACCCACTTCAAACCAACCTATAGGAGATCTACACCTCCTACCATAAAGGGCCTCGAATGGAGCCATACCAATGCTTGAGTGATATCTATTGTTGTAAGTAAACTCAAATAAAGGCAAGTGATTATCCGAATCACCCTTGAACTCAATTACGAAACCTCTCAACATAACTTTTAAAGTTTGGATAATACGCTCCGCTTGCCAATCGGCTTGCATATGAAAGGTCGTACTAAGCTTCACATGAGTACCAAGACTCTTTTTGAAAGATTTTCAAAACTGAGAGGTAAATTGGGTACTACGATCAGAGATAATGGATAAGGGAACTAATTGTAACCTAACCATTTATCTCAAGTACAACTTAGCATAGTCCTCCACCGAATAAGTAATCTTGACTTGAATTAAATGAGATGATTTCTTCATTCGATCCAAAATAACTCAAAGTGAATCATGTTGCCGTCGGGTGCAAAGTAAAACAACAATAATGTCCATATTCAAATCTTCACACTTCCAAGTAGGAATACTAATATCTTGAAATAAGCCTCCCAGATTTTGATGCTCAACTTTCGATTGTTGAAAATTAGGACATTTAGCCACAAATTCTATAATATATTTCTTCATTCCATTCTACCAATTGACCTCCCGCAAGTCACGTTACGTCTTGGTGGCTCCTTGGTGAATGGAATATTGAGAACTGTGGGCTTTTGATAAGATTCGCTCTTTCAAGTCATGGACATAGGGAACACACCAAGGACCTTGATAACGAAGCACACCACCTTCCCTGGGAGAAAGCCTCTATGGATTTCTTAAGCACTGCTCCAATAAATTCCACCAAATTTTGATCAAGACCTTGCTTTACTTTCCGATCTGACACAAACAACGATTTTGAACCATTATGTACTATAACACCATCCTTGGTAGAGTCATTAACCAAACACCCAATTGGGAAAATCTATGAACATCTCTAACAAATTTCTTCTTACCATCCTCAATATGAGCAACACTACCAATCGATCACCGACTAAGAGGATCAGCCAGCACATTCGCCTTACCGGGGTGATAGCGAACACTCATGTCATAATCCTTTAGTAACTCAATCAAGCTCCTTTGGCAAAGATTAAGATCTTTCTGTTTAACACATATTGCAATTTTTTGTTGTTGATAAACAAATCAACATTAACACCATACAAGTAATGCCTCCATATAAGAAAAAAACATCCTCCACCAACTTTAAATCATGGGTATTTCTGTTTAACACATATTGCAATTTTTTGTTGTTGATAAACAAATCAACATTAACACCATACAAATAATGCCTCCATATAAGAAAAAAACATCCTCCACCAACTTTAAATCATGGGTAGGATAGTTCTTTTCATGAATCATAAGTTACCATGAAGCATAAGCAATGAAATTCCCATTTTTCATAAGAACACCCCCTAGCAAGACTCTTGAAGCATCACAATAAACCACAAATCCATCGGATCCTTCCATTAAAGTTAACACCTGAGCGAAAGTAAGTCTATCTTTCAATTCTTGGAAACTCTTCTCACACGCTTCAGACGATACAAACTTGACCTTCATTTGGGTCAATGTCGTCAATAGAGACGCAATGGAGGAAAACCCTTCCACAAACCTTCAATAATAACTAGACAAACCCAAGAAACTTAGAGTATCTGAAAGTGATAGAGGTCTAGCCAACTCTTAACTGCATCCGTATTCTTCAGATCTACCTCAATATCCTTACTCGAAACAATGTCACCAAGAAAAGCCATTTGCAAAGAGTTGTTTGTCTGTTAAATCTTGCAACACAATCCTCTAATGGTCGGTATGATCATTCTCACTTCTTGAGTAAATCAATATATCATCGATAAATACAATCACAAACATATCAAGGTATTGTCTAAACATCCTATTCATAAAATCCATAAATGCGGCCAGAGAATTACTCAAGAAAAAGGACATTTCCAAAAACTCATAATGACCATACCTGTTCGAAAAACCATCTTTAGAATGTCATCTTCCTTCACCCTTAACTGGTGGTAATCCGATGGGAGGTCGATCTTAGAGAAATAACTTTCTCCTTGTAGTTGGTAAAATAAACCATTTATCCTTGGAAGAGGATATTTGTTCTTAACAACAACCTTGTTCAATTGACAGTAGTCAATACACATACGAAGTAAACCATCTTTCTTTCGAACAAATAAACTGGAGCACTCCATGTAGAGATACCCGCTAAGATGAAACCCTTATCCAACATATCCTTCAATTGCTCCTTTAACTCATTGAGTTCTGCTAGAACCATACGATAAGGAGAAATGGATATAGGCTTCGTATCAGCGAGAAGGTCAATACCAAAGTCGATTTTTATTTCAGGAGGAACACCAGGCATCAGGAAACACTTCTGGAGAGTATTAACAGTGGTGACCGACTCAATATTAGGGGTTTTAGAATCCATTTACCTAACACGAATAAGATGGTACATGCAACCCTTAGAAATAAACTTTCTAGCTTTAAGACAACAGTCAAACTCACTCTAAGGCATATAATTTCCCCTTTGCACTCTAGGATGGCTTCATTTTGAAACCGAAACTTGGCTACTCGAGTTATATAATCAATAGAAGCATAACATGAATGCAGCCAATCCATACAAAGAATTACATCGAAATCTAACATATTAAGCTCTCCAAGATCAACATGAGTGTCTCTATGGTATAAGGAGACATGACACTTTCTATAGACTCTCTTAGCCACAAAAGTTTCTCCACCAATGGGAGTAGAGACAGAAAAAAGATTTAACAATACATCCAGGAAGAATATCAAATCTGATGGCCACATATAGAATCACAAACGACAAGGTAGTACCGGGATAAAGCAAATCATAAAAATAAATATCAAAGACTTTCAACATTTTGGTAACCACATTGGGAGAACCCTCTTGCTCGTGATGAGTTGGAAGTAAATAGAATTTGGTTTTCTTTAGAGCATTCAAACCCGAACCACAAGCGGAGCTTACCTACCTTTTCTTTCCTTATCCGTAAGTGATGGATAATCACTTATCTTATGACCACTCTTACCATAACCAAAGAAACAATTTGTACCGGCTATGCATTTACCCTCATGGTTCCTTCCACATTTAGGAACCTTGAACGAAAAACCTTTGTTGAAACTAAGAAAAAACATGTCTCTCAAACCTTGAATGAGAGAAGTCACCATCCCCAGTCTTGGCCCTCTTTGCCTCCCTAGACCTTTCCTTTAGTTTCTCCTCTTCAATTTTTTAAGCATGCACCATAAGATGAGAAATGTCCATATCATTGATAAGCATGGTGGTACGAAATTCCTTAACCATTTGGGACACACCCGAAACAAACTTACTCATCCTTGCCCAAGGATCGACAATCATAGATGGATCATATTGAGAAAATTGTGTGTAGTTCAAAGCATATTCCTTAACACTCATATTTCCTTATCGAAGGTTTATTAATTCAAGTTCCTTTTCCTCCTTCATCTCAAGGAGAAAGAACCTATTAAGGAAAGCAACCTTAAACTTTTCCCTATCAAAAGGACTAGCATCGGCCGCCTTTTTTTCCTTTAATTTGTTGAGCCATACTTGAGAAACATGCTTATGTTGATAAGTAGCCAATTCTGTCTTTTCCATCGGCGTTACTCCCATGATCATCAACACCTTATACACTTCATCAATGAACTTTTGAGGATCTTCCTGAAACATGGAACTATGAAACTCCAGAGGATTCATTCTAGTGAAGTCCCTCACTTTAGATACCACTGTACCCATATTTGGGTTCACGGGGACCACAACCTCCTTGTTGGATTCAGACGTCATGGATTTGGCCTCACTTGAAAAGGAGCCCTAAACTCCACATTAGTCACTTGTTCGATGAAAGGGTCGATCGGATCTTGAAGAGCTTCTTGAGGAGCTTCTTGTTCCACATTTTATCCTGCATTCCTCCTAGCATATGCCCTTCGAGTTTCCATATCCTGAAAAAGCATCCGATAGGGATTAGGAGAGAGACATTATATAGATTTAAACTCTATTGTACGACTTTAGAGTGATGC
Organism: Solanum etuberosum; assembly: GCA_029582245.1. Lineage (NCBI taxonomy): Eukaryota > Viridiplantae > Streptophyta > Magnoliopsida > Solanales > Solanaceae > Solanum > Solanum etuberosum. Next base: position 127,593 of record JAJONR010000434.1, on the reverse strand, counting down.
AAGAAATGGAGTTTCCTAAACATCTTATAGCCTCTTATTCATGAACATGACGCACTTCACACTTATGAATAATACTCTACTCGACATGGCTTTTCAGACTTACTAGATCCTTTCTAAACCTTATGCTTTTAATACGAAGTTTGTCATGAGCCATAGTACACACTAGACATGACATGGTGTTTAAGACACCGAGAGGCTCTACACAAGCCACTTAGCATACATCATACAGGATAATAGAATTTAAAGATTTCAAAGGATAGAATTCCATATAAAAGAGTTTTAAGCAAAATAAAAATCTAACATCTGTCTCAATAAGCCATCTAATACATCATAGGAAAAATGATTAGGACATAACCCATACATCACAAACAAAGTCTGATACTGAATTGACATAAAATAAAAGTGACATCGTCCTCAAATGTATGAGGACTCACCAAGTATTCAAAGCTCAATAGGACCAACAAGCCACAAGTGTGCGGAATAGAAGCGTCTTACCCTACATTAGTGAAATAATACATGCACAAGTATACATTATTACATGAAATGTACTAAGTATGATGTCGATCAAAAAGGACTTGTAAGATACTTCTAGAAGTAACCTTAGTTCATTATTGTGGGATATTTATCTTTAACTGACATATAGACCATGTGAGCTATAACATGGGATTCGGTGTCCACCCATAATCAAAATAGGTGTCCTTACTTGCAAAGGTAAGAATCATGAACTTCTAGCTTACGTGGATCCACTAGATACTATCTATGTCCAACCTATGGTGATACATAGTTATGGGATAGAAAGATTGCTATTAGAAACTCAGCAAGAGTACAGAAGAGCTTCAATCTCAATATCCTCTCAATGTTAAGCATAAATCCCACGGAATCATTATTTATCTTAACTTATTTTATCATTTTGAGACATGGTAATTTCCACTTGTCTTTTCATTAGAATATCTCCTTACTTGATTCATATTAGATGAGAAAACCTTTCAACCTGATGAATCCTATATGTGAGGAAATCCTTTCACAATCATGTTATTAGTAGTATGTGAGAAATTCTTTCAAAACAACAACAACAACATTGACACTTCAATCTCAAAGCAACCTCAAATCATTTTTATCAATTTCATAAAGAACAAGCATATTTTCATAAATTCATATTTCATCCTTCAAAAGTTTGATCATATGATCAATTCTTCAAATCATGGATCACGCATGTGTTCAAATGATTCAACTTAAAAACATGTAATTATCTCAATTCATGCATATAAAGTCTTAAAATGATCAATTAGATCATAATTGAAAAGACCCATGAGATTGACTCAAACACTAACTTCACTTTGAGATTCTACCTCGTAAAAAATGAGAATTTAGGAAACCTATGGAGGAAAAGATTCCATAGGTGAATATTATCATACCTTTATGCAAAAAGCTTTAAATAAATGGTGAATTTGGAGACTTGATCTTTAAACCCTAGACTTCTTCTTCTTCCTTAGAGAGAGAAATATTTGAGAGGATGAACTTATTCAAATTTTGGGATTTTTAGGAGAATGAATTGGATTGGGTATTTTTGAGGTTAAGAATCATTATATAGGGCTTAATATAGAAAGAAAAATGATGCAGTATAGGATTAAAACGATTAGGTAAAATACCATAAAGCCTTTAAAAATAATTGCCGAGCCTTCAATGACGGATCAGACCTATGGACCCACCATCCTGGTAAACCGTAGGTGGGGTTCAGAGACTTGTTTCTTGACCACCGAATGAGGGGACCATGAACGGTCTTTAGGTCCTCTCACGGACAGTGCATACTAATCGTAAGTCCCAAATTTTTATCCTAACTAACCCACTAGACCTACCTACGACTCATTCATTGAATAACGGACCGTCCTGGTGAACTGTAAAAAGGTACTAGGACTTGAGAGTTTTAGAATTTTTTTCCTTGCCAACTACAGCCTGTAAGTCAAACTACGGACCCTCGGTGGTTCCATCGGTACTGGCACTAGTCCTAGAAAAACCTGTAATTTTTTCCTTCTTTTCAAATCTGAGGTGTTATAGACACTTTCAGTACCGTCGTTAAAGTTACAACCATTCACATTGTGTTGTCGATTGAAACCACCCCACATTGGCAGTTTAATCAACTGGACGTCAAGAATGCCTTCTTACATGATGATCTCAAGGAAACTATTTTCATGGAGCAACCTTCAGAGTATGTTGATACGGTCCATCTTAATCATGTATGCGTACTTAAGAAAGCTTTATACGGTCAGAAGCAAGTCCCTAGAGCTTCATTCCAAAAGTTTAGCTCTTACTTGTATACTCTTGGTTTAACTTGTTGCAAATCTGATCCGTCTTTATTCTTCCTACATTCTTCTCAAGGTACTGTTTTTCTACTACTTTATGTTGATGATATAGTGTTAAGTAGTAGAAATCATATACTTCTTTGCCATATTATTCGCGAGCTTCAATCACATATTGCGATGAAAGATCTGGGAGCTCTTCATTATTTTCTTGGTGTTGAGGTCCATCGCACTAAGGTTGGACTGTTCCTTAGCCAGCGTAAGTATATATCTGATATTCGCCATCACATTAGGATGCAAGATGCCAAAACTATTTACACTCCACTATTTCTCAAGCATAATTTACATGAGTCTACGACTTCTATGGTCGATGCTACATAATATAGAAGCATTGTGGGTGCTTTACAATATCTTACGCTCACTCGAATTGAGATATCCTATGATGTGAACCTTTTGTTCAATTTTATGCATTGCCCGAATGAAGTTCACTGGTATGGCATGAAACAAGTTCTTCGATATTTTGCTGGCACTCCCATTTTTGGTCTACGCATTTCCTCACAATCCTCTCTCAACTTGGTAAGGTTCTCGATGCCGACTGGGCTGATTGTCCCATCTCTCGATGATCCACCATAGGAACTTGTGTTTTTATTTCCTCCAATTGCATTAGATGGACTTCAATTAAACAAAATACAGTTTCTCGATCTAGTTCTGAGGTTGAGTATCTTTCATTAGCATCTTTAGTTGCTGACCTCACATGGGTGACATGCATTTTTAAGGATATTGGGATCTCATTGTCTCATCCTCCTTTGTTCTTCACAGACAATATTAGTTCCCTTCACCTTATAGTTAATATGGTAATGTATGTTGGGATTGATTATCATTTTGTGTGGGAAAAAGTTGTCCAGGGTGTTATGGCGGCAAGGTTCATACCTTCATTGCAAAAGATAGTGGATATATTCACCAAACCGTTGCCTAAACGTCAGTTTTATGTCTTAAGGTACAAGCTCGGATTTGTGCAGAATTGCACCACCACCTTGTGAGGGGAGTGATAAACAATATGAACCCAACTAGGACTGTAACTTAGTACCGTAGGTAATCTGTATAGGAGCAGTAGTTGGGAAATAGAGGAAGTTTGGATATAGTAGAACTCTAATGATATTTTATATATATATATAGATGTTCTGGTAACATACATTAGAAATAAGAAAAAGCCTGCAACTCTTATTTGTGTTCTAGCACTTATTTTCTTTACTAACAAATAGTTCACATGCAATAAATTTCACAAACGAACTACTCTCATTCTCATGACACATTTTTAAGAAGCAAGAATCATTAAATGACAACAACTCAAACACAGAAAGTTACTCAGTTCATTAGTTCTATCAGAAGCCCGCTTGGCTTAATTGGGATATTTTCAAATCACCACATTTTCAACTTACATGCCCTCATAACAAAGAAGTGTCATAAAATCATGCACACGTATTTAAAAGACAAGGAACAAAGATTCAACACTCACACTCACAAGGAATCATCTCATTCACACAAATGTCACACCATAGGCTTGCCCATATTTTCAATCAACATTGACTCGACTCCATTTGGCTATAAAACTCAAAGGGCTTTGTTAAGAATGTAATAAAGGCTTAGGGAATATTACGATATCATTTGGGTATAAGTGACTACGCCCTCCTTGAAAAATACACAACAACTCATCATTTCAAACTTTTCCATTCTTCTTCATTTTTCAAGCTTATGTACATTTCACACTATTTTAAAGTTTTCTTCTCTATTTTCACTATAGATGCCCACATGCGACCATTTTAAACTTTTGGAGGATTCAAGTCTCATTTATTCATTTTCATACATTCTTTTTTCATAACTTTTTCTTTCTTGGAGACTTTTTCTCCATTTTTTTATCATACCCTTATGTGGTAAGCACGTCATCTATAAGTTTCCCATAAACCCCCCATCTTATGCTTTTAGCCTGAACATTTACACTTTAAGTTCGAGGGGGGGAAGGGTTCAAAAGAGGGTTACTCTTTCAAAAAGGATAAGACTTGTAATGTGACTGGTTATAAAAGGATTACGCTCAAAGGGTACTAAGGATATATTTAGTGGAAAAGTAGGATTTCATAGGCCTAGTGGACTTCAAGAACTTCAAAGAAAGCCTAAGATCAATTTTTCAACAAAACTCAGTAAGGATGAACATTTCAAGACCAACCGGGCAAGTTCTAGTTGACCCAAGTGAACACAAGGAATTATTCAAAAACTCACAACACATGACATACAAATCAATAAATATGGTTGAAAATCTTACTTTCTTCTAAAAATACAAGTTACATTGAGCATACAATCAGCTAACGACTCAAAAGTCACCAAAATATTATCAAGAGTTGTCACAAAATGATTTATAACATGCCCAACTTCAAAAATGGAGGGGAATGATCAACATTACTCACATGAAAAACTATGTTCCTAGTACCAATAAAGTCAAAAACCTCCCAAGAAGACAACAATTTGCCCTTAAGAAAGCCATCAACCAATCAATTATTAGGCAGCCTCATTCATCTATTCGGGGTCGTCTATTCATACTTCACCACATCCAACACCAATTAAACACTCATAAGAAATTGACGATTTACCCTTAAGAATTTTGTTACTCTATCCATTATCGGGCAAGTGTCAATCCATATCTTATTATCAAAACAAAAATAAAGAAGTTATCAACTACAAGAAAAAAAACAAAAACAAACCCAACATAATATATCAAAAAATCCTTACAAGGGCACATCATCCACAAATCAAAATAAAACATGCCCGACAAGGGCACAGTCAGATGCCAAACTGATCTAAAATAAGCTCGATAAGAGAGGCACCCCCAACTGAAAATAAAACTATTATGTCCTTATAGTACCACAATCAAAAGAGAATACAAGGGAATCCCTACAAAGATCATCAATCATCAGAGGAGCTATTTGGGTCCGAAAGGACATCATCATCAGCCTTATCTCCCGAGCCATAGAATTTTCAGAGTGCACTCAGAATCTTGTTCAAAACTTGGTCTTTATCTTTTCATTTGCCTTCCTCTTTTTCTACCACCTCTCCATTTTCCATTCTATATATGAGAATTTGTTGATCCGGCACTAGAGTTGAACGTGTAGAAATATTACTACCTAAGGATGAGGATCTCTCTCAAGGCCCTGTAAGAACACTATGAATCACCAAGTGAATCTGAGCATCCAGAACTTGCATCTGTTAAGTAGACTAGTATTGGCGGTCCCTTCCATAGAAACTCAAAGAGGGATAGAGTCTGAACCCGATAAAGTGACCCTCGGTGAATTTTCCCAATTCTAGATCTTGCACATCAATCTTTCTCTTCTTAGTAACCATAGACCCTTCTTTTCTAGTGGATGGATAGGGCCTTCAGGACTCCTCATGTTATCTCCATAACGTTGCTCAACCTCATCTGTCAGGCATAGATAAGTAATCAACATGTTTGCCCTGGATCAAAACTACCAAGTCATCACATAAGCTGGTTTCTGTGGCATTTGAATAGCACTCATGAACCACTGTGTAGTTAGCTTGGATAGGCTCAACCGTCAAACACAACAATCTGTTGGTCGCACATGTAAGTTTTGTATGCGCTCTTAAATATTTGTTAAGAGAATACCCCTCTCCTTTGTAATATTCTTTATGAGGAGGTGGTCATGTTGCCGGTTGAATTTATCAAACATAAACCACTGACGATCAAAAGTTTCATCTCACATGACATTTTCTTCCATATGTTCTTCAACTTGGTTTACGTTGTTGTCTATGCTTTTGAAAAATAAAATATCTATAAAAGATACAAACATGTCAAATGAATGCAAAGGCATGTAAAGCAATGTTTTATCAAGAAATTAGGCGAAGGAAATGAGTGAAAAGGAATCTAGAGAACAGGGGTGAAGCTACCGTTTACATTTTGGCAGTTTTCACTGCCAGGCAGACGACTCATAGCGATAACATGATTAGACATCACAATTATGGGAAAAGACATCATGATTGTGGAATTTAAAAATTTAACACATAGCGGTCATGGGATAAGAAATAAACTTCATGTAGAACAAATGAACACATACAATATTTTTAACTTCGGCATTTCATCAAATAGGTTGTGAACAACCTGCTCTAATGTCATTTTTAATGAATTCAAGCCCCTAATTCACCCATTTTAAGTCAAAACCCATAAAACAACATTAAACAAAAAAACTACTCCCCAAAATTAAGATTTTAACACCAATCCAGTTAAAAAAACTAAAGGCGCAAATAAACCCTTTTACAACTAACTCACCAATTTCAAGTATTGATCAAGAAAAAAAAGGGAGAAATCATACCTTAATTGAAGAACGAAAGCCTAAAGGGAATTCTTGCCAACAAATGATCAGAGTAATTGATTTTATAGGGGGAGACATTTTTAGGAAATTTGGGGGAGTTTATGGGACACTAGACTGAAAATTAGAAGTGCAGCTTTTTTAAATTTACACAAGTCATCATAATCGTGACATGAAACTTTTTGACCTTTTGAAAACACGACACCAGTCACTCTCGATCATGAACTTAAGGTTTTAATGCATCACGATCGTGGACAGAGGATTTCACGATCGCGATGAGTAACTTGGTCCCGCACATGATGAACCTACTATCTATGTGGGAGATGGTAAAGAAAACAGGGCGACTCGTCAAATTTTTTAGGCGCAGTTGAGCATCAAAAAATGTGCCAACTCCTATTTTGAAGGTGTTTTTCACCCAACACTTCAATCCCAATTCATTTTTTGCACTCAAACCTGTCATAAACACCACCACAAACTTTGATACTTTGAGGGTTAATCAAAAACAAAAATCAAATCTAAACTACAAAACAAAAAATCAAAATTAAACTTTTTTTGGTATTGATGGGTTGCCTCCCATGAAGCGCACAATTTAACATCACGACGTGATGCCGGTACATCACCCTCTATGTTTTTACTTCAAGTCAATGAACCTCCTACACAACTTCACATCAGTCTTTCATTTTGGGTCTGGGGGTAGAATTAAGAGAATCACTAGGCCACTTGAGCATTGCTTTTTTATGAGTGTTGGCCCTCAATTGAGTAATACTCTTGATTCCACATGGACTAGAGTCTTCATTAATGATATTTTTTGATATTTCTTGCTATTGTAGTATCATGTCATTTATTTTGGCTTCTTGGATTGTTATTGGTTTTTGTTTGTTTCACAAGTTCATGATATTTTCTATCAACCTCAATCGCTTTTTGTGATCTCACATTGGCTTAAAAAATATGAATCCCAAACTTGAGTTAAACCATCCCATCACACCAAGCAAGCTTAAAGTTGTGAGACTATTCTTTTCTCTTTTCACACATTGGATAAGAAAGAGTTTCCACATCCACGACTATTCTCATCTTAGCCCTAAGACTAGAAAGTCCAAACTCGAAGTGGACCATGTCATATCACCGAATAAGGTGCATTTTGCAAAGCCATTCTTTTTCTAGGGAATGTAGGCATATGGATCCCTTACCCCGAATGAGCTTTTAATCCACGACCCTAAGCCTAAATTGTCTGATGACATCTCTTTTACTATGAGGCCATCGGTCGGTATAGGGAATAACACTCCAAAATATACATGATCACAAAAAGCTATATAAGAAAAACAAAATATACTAAACACAACTATTCCCAACCAAGATAGAAAAAAGTAAATTATTAAATCCTAACTCAATTCAATATGCCTAATTGTTTCCCACAGCGGCACTATTTTTTATAACGCTCAAATTACCCTCAAAATAAGTTAAAAGGATAAGCGGTAATCATCAATAAAAGTACCCAACTAAGAGTTGGGTTCAAATCCCGCAAGGAACAATTTGTTTGCAATTGAAAAGACAAAGAATGAATAGATACAAGTTTGAACCTACACTTATGGATGCATGATTATCAATATCAAGACTTATTTTGGTAACCAAACGATGGCTTTGGGCAAAGACAATGTCAAATAAGGGATATATGGGAATTGGGAAATTCAGAATTCAATCAACACTCGATGATCCATTGCAATTCAACAAAGCTAATTCAATTAGAGATAGGCTAGATTATCATCAATAAACACTAATCTACTTTCGGTCTCAAAGTGTTATATCACGATATCTTCTTTCGGTCTCAATCGTGTCAACAACAAAGCAATCAAACACCATAATCTAAATTCTATATTCTAGTTAGTTTAGAATTCAACAAAGTATCCTAATTAATCTCGTTTCGATCTCAAATTAAGGATTCAAAGCCAAAAAAGATTATTAACATAATTGTCCACTTCATGAATTCTCTTTCGAGCAACCCATAAAGATCGAAACCTATATTGAGGCGTGTACTCTCAAAATAGACTAAAGGATGAAAATAAGATTAAACTCATTTCATGAAATTAAGTATGGAATCAAGGAATTACAAAAGCAATAGAGAAATTCATCAAATACTCAAATAACTTTGTCTATTTTTAGCACAAAAGCCCCAATTTCATATAAACAATTACACCCACAATTGTAGCAATGTAAAGCTAGGAAAGATGAAGGGAACAAGAGATTTTACTAATCAATACAAAATCATCAAAACCATATGTGAATTTTGAGGCATCTTGTCTTCAAAGTCTAGACGCAAATTAAGAAATTTATAAATTAGGTTCTTCCGTAGGCTAAGGTAAAAGATTAATTCTCCTCTATTCATTAAATTGGATATTGAATAATCATTGTCGGTAAGTGTGAAAAGGGGTTTTGAGAAAAATTTGGTTAAATTCTAAATCTTCCCAGGTTCCAAGCGTTTTACCCTTCGTGTTCGTGACAACTAATTCACACGGTCATGATAAGAAGCATCGCAGGGTCAACTCTTAATGATGGATAAATTACCTTCACTCTTAAAAGAAAATTTACAAAATTGGTGATTGTTTTCTCTTTGAATACATTAGGGAAGTTTGAGTACCCATTGGAATTGAATTGCCAAGTTTTTTGTTGAAATTGGGCACATATTGGTCGAAGTAGAAACATGCAAAGCATCTGCGCTTTACGGTGGCTGCCCTTCTATTGGCCTGCGCAATGTTGATCAGGTTGAAACTTCACTATTTCTTGAATCCACAATTGGCATTCCACATTTGAAACTCAAGTCTCCATTTGTGATAACGTTGGCTAGACAAATTTATTTCCAGTTCTCTGACTTTAGGTGGTGCTTGAGTCGGGGAATCACAATCGCGGTTTTAGGGCCGTGAATCCAACATCGACCTCTCTTAAGTTTAGAATGTTTCAATCCTTTTTCCAGTCCTTTTCCTTTCCTTTTTACTAGAAGATAAGGACTTCCAAAAAAGGACAACAAAGGAAAAAGGACCGCCAGCCTTCTTCATCCAAAAGTAAAGGCAAAGCTCAAAGTAAGAATAAAGAGAAAGCTTCTTGCAATGTGGTCTATTTGCAGGAGCGCGTATGCTTTAGGGTCAATAGAATAAAAGACAAGTACAATATATTCAAGGGTAACAACATCTTTACCCCGAAGAAGAGTATTAACAAAGCTGGGTTAGGAGGGGAGTTTCCTAACATTATAGACTTGTTTAATCGCATAAGTTGGATGCCACTTGCAGATAAACAAAGAATTTTTTTGTCACGACCCAAAGTACACCCTAGACGTGACATGCCATATAACACCCCGAGAGGCCCTACACAAGACACTTAGCATAAATCAAAAGATTTTTTGAATCAAGGAGGAAGTCTATCATTTGTCTCAATAAGCCAGCTAATACATGATAAGAAATATGATTGGGACGTAACCCTTACATCACATACAAAGTCTGAAACTGAAATGACATAAAACAATAAAAATGACATCGTCCTTGAAGTATGAGGACTCACCAAGTCTTCAAAGCTCAATATGGGATCACTAGCCATAAGTACGTGGAATAAAAGTGGGTGACCCTAAATTAATGAAAAAATGTAGGCATAAGTAGGTGTTAGGTCATGGAATGTACCAAGTATGATAGCGATGCATAAGAGTTATGAAATCATGCTAAAAGGGACTTTGCATGACATGCATGACCAAGCTAAATCATAAGACAAAAAGGGTTAGAAAACATAAATCATAATCATGATCAATGAAAGCTAAACATCTTTAAACCACTTGTGAGATACTTCTAGAAGTAACCTTAATTCATTATTGTGGGAGTTTTACCTTTAACCGACATATAGACCATGTAATCTATCACATGAAATACATTATCTGCCCCACACCAAAAAGGGGTGACCTACTTTCCAAGGTAAGGACCATGAACTTCTAGCTTACGTGGATACACTAGCTAATGTATCTCTAGACAACCAATGGTTGCACTTAGTTAAGGGACATGGGTAGTCGCCTCTTGGCCACTCGGTGCTAAGCATAAATCCCACAGAATAGTCATTGATCTTAACTTACCTTATCATTATGAGACATAGGTAATCACTGTTTCTCTTGTCATTATGAGATATGGGTAATCGTCGCTTGTCTTATCATTAGAATAGCTCCTTAATCATGATTTATCTTAGGTGAGAAAACCGTTCAACCTTATGAATCCTCTCTGTGAGAAAATTCTTTCACAATCATGTTAAATAATTTAATTCATTTTCATAAAGAAACATTCATACCTTCCAAAAATCTTCTATTATAAGCAGCAAAACCAAAGAAACAATGAATATGCGAAGGGGATTGAGGTATAGGCAAACTCGTAACTGCATCCATCTTATTAAGGTCTACCTCAGTACCCTTTCCGGACACAATATGACCAAGAAAAACAACAGATCTTTGTTGAAATTCGTATTTGCTAAGCTTTTCAGAGATTTGTTGGTCCTTGAGAACTTGCAACACAATCCTCAAATGATATGTATGCTCATCCTCACTCCTTGAGTAAATCAAGATATCATCGATAAACACAATAAAAAACACTGCAAGGTATTGTCTAAACATCCTATTCATCAAATCCATAAATGCGCTCGGAGGATTAGTCAAGCCAAAGAACATTACTAAAACTCATAATGACCGTATCGATTTCGAAAAGTCAATCTTCTAAATGTCATCTTCTTTCACCCTCAATTGGTGGTAACCCGACCGTAGGTCGATCTTAGAGAAGTAACTTGCTCCTTGAAGTTGATCAAACAAATCATCTATCCTTGGAAGAGGATATTTGTTCGTAATGGTAACTTTGCTTAATTGCCGATAATAAATATATATACGAAGAGAACCATCTTTCTTTCAAAAAAAGCAACACTAGAGCACCACATGGAGAGATACTTGTTTGGATGAAACCCTTATCCAACAAATCTTTCAATTGCTTTTTTAACTCCCTAAGTTCTACCAGAGCCATACGATAAGGAGGAATTGAGATAGATTGCGTATCTGGGAGAAGGTCAATACCGAAGTCTATTTCTCTTTCAGAAGGAACATTATGTAGATCATTAGGAAACACTTCTGGAAACTCATTATCAATGAGGACTGACTCGAAAGTAGGGGTTTCAGAATACATATCCCTAACCCAGACAAGATGATATATGCAATCCTTAGAAATCATTCTCATAGCTTTAAGACAAGAGACAAACTAACTCTTAAGCATATAATTTCCCCCTTTCCACTCTAGGATGGGTTCATTCTGAAACTGAAACTTGACTACTCGAGTTATACAATCAATAGAACCATAAAATTAATGCAACTAATACATACCAAGGATAACATTGCAATCTAACATGTCAAGCTCGACAAGATCAACATGAGTTACTCTATGGGATACAAAGACGGACAATCTCTATAGACTCTCTTAGGCATAATAGATTCACCAATAGGAATAGAGATAGATAAATGGTCTAGAAACACATCCTGAAGAATATAAAACCTCACAACCACATATGGCGTCGCAAAAGACAAGGTAGAATCGAAATCAAGAAAATTATAAACATCAAGATGGAAGAGTTCTAACATACCGATAACCACATCGAGAGAACCCTCTTTCTCATGATGAGTCTGGAGTGCATAAAATTTATTTTGCTTTTGATTTCCACTAGAACTTGAAGAAGGGTACGGTTGAGCCCGTCGATAATTAACTCCTTCATTCTTAGTAAGTTAGGGACAATCCCTTCACTAATGATCCATCTTACCACAACCAAAACATGCATTAGACCCTGCTAAACCATTTCCCTCATGATTTCTTCCACATTTAGCACTAGTAGACAATGAAGATGTAACACCCCAAAAATTAGAGGTCTAGCAAAGGATCCAAGTGGAAGGTCACCAGCCTATGACTGAGCCATGGCACTCTTCATGGAGCCCCAGACGGTCCGTGAAGGGAACCACGACTCGTGGTGATGCTCATGGTGCCTTCCAGTGTTTGACCAAAAAGGGGCTCCCCTCCCACGAGGCCCTAGACGGCCTGTGGTGAGCCACACAACCCTTGGTGGTGGCCTCAAGGAGAGGCAGAACCACTTCTAGGCTGGACTCCTCCCACGAGCCCCTAGACGGCTCGTGAAGGCCTAGACGGCCCTTAAAGGTGACCGTGTTGAGGGGGCTTGACTTGCCAAGTCACTTGTCAAGGACCACAGCTTCCACTACGGCCCATGAAGTCCTTGACGGCTTGTGTGGGCCTCCATCTGGAGGTTCACGTCAACTGTGGCAGTTGGGTCTTTTCCTAATTATTTTATCTTGATACTATGTCATTTTTCCCTTACCTAGAACTCATATATAAGCGATTAAACCCCAAAACTTACCCATTCAAGTCTTTCTCTTAAATTTACCAATGAACATCAAGTTCTTCCTCTCAAAAATATTTCTCTCTCTAGAAACTTGAAGAAGAACAGCTTAAGGCAAGTCTCCAATTTCACCATTGAAGGCAAGCTTTTGGTATTGAGGTATGATATTTTTCATCCATGGATTCCATCCATTCATAGAATTCTCAAATTCTCCTATTTCAAAGTTAGAAATCCCCAATTGAGTTAGGGTTTTTCTTCTATATTATGGGTTCCTTTCATTATTAATTTAATTGATTGATCTATGATCTTTTATGCATGAATTGAGTTAATCTCATGATGATTCTCCATTAACCCATGAAATTTCCATATTTTATGAGCATATAATGTGGGTCTTCCATTAGAAAGAAGAGTTTTATGGAATCAAGCATGAATTGATAGAATTACATGAATTTATGATGAATTTCCATGAACCCATGTCTAACCCATGTTTTCTAGATGTTGATGATTGAAAGTGGGTTTTGAACCTTGAAAGGTGAATTACGGAATTATGCATGTTATTATGAAATCTATGAAAATATTTTAAGGATGCTTTGAGAATGAAGTATCAATGATGATGTTGTTGTTATGTTGTTGAAAGGATTTATCATATAAACATGAAAGTACGATTTTAAAAGGTTTTCTCACATATTAAGGATTCTAAGGTTGAAAGATCTTCTCACCGAAATGAATCAAAGATAACGAGCTATCCTAATGATACCTAGCTTGGATTGGTTGTTGAATGATACCTTTCCATGGATGACTTATGAATTAGCTTGGATTGGAAAGATAACGTGCCCTTCCATGGATAATAAGAACAAGTAAGAAGATGACTATTCTGTGGGATTTATGCTTAGCACCGAGAGGATATTGAGATGGAAGCTCTTCCATGAGTAGAGGTCGGGTTTCTAGAAGCAATCTCCTTATCCCTTACCTATGTGCCCCCATAGGATGATTATCTAGATAGACATTAGCTAGTGGATCCACCTAAGCTAGAAGTTCATGGTCCTTACCTTGGCAAATAGGACAATCCTTTTTAGTGTGGGAGACACTGCAAGATCATGTTATAGCTCACATGGTCTCTATGTGGGTTAAGGCTACTTCCAACAATAATAATGAACTAAGGTTACTTCAAGAAGTATCTAACATATGTTCAAAGGTTTCTAATGATGTTATCTTGCATTGACAATGTTTTATGACTCATGTTTTCTAACCCCTTTATATATCATGTTTTAGCTTGGTCATTGTATGTCATGAAATGTCCTATTTTAAGCATGTTTATCAAATGTTTTTATGCATGGCTATTATACTTCGTACATATTTTCTACTAACGCATACTATTGCCTACATTTCCCCAAATGTAAGGTCCGATAGTCAGGGTTCTCAGTTTCGTGGCTAGAGGTTGATTTGAGAGATTTCAAGCTTTGGTGAGTCCTTATACTTTGAGGACGGATTTTCATTGTTTTCAGTTTTCCTTCATACTTTCATTTGTGGACATGATGTATGGGCTATGCCTAATTTCATTCTTATGTACTAGATGGCTAATGAAACAAAGTGTTTGGACTTCCGCTTTACTTTTATAAAATGATTTGGACTTGAAATGTTCTTCTTTATCTCTTTTTTTCTATTTCTTATGTTATGAATGCTAAGTGGCTTGTATAGGGCCTCTCGGGGTCCTATACGTCATGTTACGCCTAGGGGGTACCTTGGGTTGTGACAGAAGATCAACGACAATTTCCTCTTTGAGGTTTAGGATTAGCCACCCTATCCTTTTTGAATTTCGGAGCCGGAGCATTAGAGGAATTGTGACCGGAAAACCTTTGTCAGAATTTAGAACTATCATTTCTCTCGAACCTTAAATGTGAAAAGTCACCATCCCCGGTCTTGGCCCTCTTTGCATTCCTAGTCCTTTCATTAAGTTTCTCCTCTTCGATTTGTTGATCATGAACCATAAAACAAGAAATGTCCATGTCATTGATAAGCATTGTGATACGACATTTCTTAACCACCCTTTCAGATACTCTCGAAATAGTCTCCCTCATCTCAAGGTAAAAGAACCTATAAAGAAAAGCCTTTAAACTTTTCCCAATCAACAGGACCCGCATAAACCACCCTTTCTTCATTTAATTGGTTGAACCATACTTGAGCAACACCCTTAAGTTGATAAGCAGCCAATTTTGTCTTTTCCACCAGCGTCACTCCCATGATCATCAACACCTTATGCACCTCATCAATGAACTCTTTAGGATGGAACAATGAAACTCTTGAGGATTCATTCTAGTTGTCACTGTACTCACATTTTGGTTCGTGGGGACCACAACCTCCATATTTGCTTGAGTCGTCATGGATTGAGACAACACTGAAAAAGTAGCCCTAAACTCTATATTAGTCACTAGCTCGGCCAAAGGGCGACCGAAACTTGTGTAGCTTCTTGAGGAGCTTCTTGATGCACATTCTCTCCCGCATTCCGTCAAGCATATTCCCTTTGAATGGACATATTTTTAAAAGTATCGGATAGGGATTAGAAGAGAAACATTTAGAAGTGAACTCTATCGCACTACTTCAGAGTAACGAAATAAGTGGAGTTTTCTAAACATCTTATATCCTATCATTCATAAATATGACATGCTTCACACTCATGAACAAGACTCTACTTGACGTAACTTATGGGACATCCTAGGAAATTTTTAAACCTTGTGCTTTGAATACCAAGTTTGTCATGACCCAAAGTGTACGCTAGACGTGGCATAGTGTATAAGACCCCGAGAGGCCCTACAAAAGCCACTTCACATGCATCATACAAGATAATAGAATTTAAAGAGTTCAAAAGATAGAATTTCATATAAAAGCATTTTTTAATCAAGGCGGATGTTTAACATTGGTCTCAATAAGCCATCTAATACATCATAAGAAGATTGATTGGGACGTAACCCATATATCACATAAAAAGTCTGAAACTAAAATGACAGAAAGCGATAAAAAAGACATCATCCTCGAAGTATGAGGACTCACAAAGTCTTTAAAGCTCAATATGGGATCACTAGCCATGAGTACGTGGAATAAAAGCGTCTGACCCTAGATTAGTGAAACAATGTATGCAAAAGGGTGTGTTAGTACATAAAATGTACTGAGTATGATAGCAATGCATAAGAGTTATGAAATCATGCTAAATGAGGCTTTACATTACATGCAATGACCAAGCTAAATCATAAGATAAAAAGGGCTAGAAAACATAAATCATAATCATGGTCAATTCAAGCTATACATCTTTTGAGATACGTCTAGAAGTAACCTTAGTTTATTATTGTGGGAGATTTACCTTTAACTGACATACAAACCATGTGAGCTATAACATGGAATCCAGTGTCAGCCCCACACAAAGAAGAGGTATCCTACTTTGCATGGTAAGGACCATGAACTTCTAGCTTATGTGGATCCACTAGCTAATGTCTCTCTAGACAACCTATGGGGCCACATAGTTTTGGGACATGGGTAATAGCAACTTATCCACTCGGTGATAAGCATAAATACCATAGAATTATTATTGATCATAACTTATCTTATCATTATGAGACATGGGTAAGCGCTTCTTGTTTCATTATCATGGGACATGGGTAATGTCCGCTTGTCTTATAATTAGAATAGCTCCTTAATCTTGATTCATTTTAGGTGAGAAAACCTTTCAACATTATGAATCCTTTATGTGACAAAATCCTTTCACAATCATGTTATGAGTAGTATGTGAGAAAACCTTTCACAATAACATCAACACATCGATGCTTTACTCTCAAAGCAACCTTAAGTCATTTACTTCATTTTTATAAAGAAACATGCATATCTTCATAAATTCATCTTCGATAATTCAAAAGCTTCATCATATGAGAAAATCTAGAAATCATAAATCATGCATGGTTTCATGTGAGATCATCATAAAAACATGAAATTATCTCAATTCATGCATAAAAATACATAAAACAATCAATAAGATCATAATTGAAAAGAACCAATAAGATTGAATAAAACCCAAACTTCAATTGGTGATTCTAACTTGTAAAATTCGAGAATTTAGGAATCCTAAGGAGGAAAGGACTCCATAGGTGAATACAATAATACCTTGGAGTTCCAATCCAAAAAGCTAGCAATAAATGATGAATTTGGAGACTTGATCTTGAAACCCTCGATTTCTTCTGCTTCCTTAGCGAGAGAAATATTTGAGAGGATGAACTTGATCAACTTTTGGGATTTTAGGAGAGTGAATTGAATTGGGTAATTTGGAGGTTAAAAATCATTATGTAGGGCTTAGGGTAGAAGGTAAAACTACATAGTATAGGTTTAAAACGATTAGGGAAAACACCAAAAAGATATTAATAATAGTTGTTGGACCTCCACAGATGGTTGGATTGACGGTCCGTGGTCCAACCACGGACTGTCATCTCCAATAATCGATGGGGTTCTATGGCCTTAATTTTGGACACCCAACGATGGTTGCAATGTACAGCCCATTGGTCCACTGACGGACCATACATGCCAAGTGTAGATCCCAACTTTGACCCTCAAAATTTCGCTAAGTCTTGGACTCTCTTACAAGACCTACTTATGACTTGTACATTGAACGACGGCCGGTCCTGGTGAACAGTAAAAAGGAACTGGGACATGACATTTTTAAAATTCATTTACCTTGCCATAGACGGCCCCCACCTACAGCTCGTAAGTTGACCTACCGTCCGTCGGTGGTTCTATCGGTGTAGACACCATTTTCTAGTAACTTGAAATTTTTCCTTCTTTTAAAATCCGAGGTGTTACATTTTCCCTAGAGTTGGTCATGGAATTTTAGGCCTCATATTAGGCAAGGAAATAATCAATAGGTCTTCTTTAGGAAAAGTAGAAGTATTTAAATAAACTCCAATGGTTTTCTTTATACCATGGTTCTTTCCAAGGAGCAAAATGTCTTTTTTTTATTTTCTTTTCCCCTTGAATGGTTTTGTGTTGAACCACATTGGCATTACCTATGATAATTGTGGGTGACATTCTTATGGGAAATTACCAAGTATTAGTTTTAATTGAGTTTTTTTTCGCACCTCTTGCAAGAGGAATTAATATTGTTGCAAAGGAACCTTCGTTTCAAAATGATTTCAATTGGGAAAAATGGAATCGAAAAGCAATCTCTTATCATGGTTCGTACATTCTTCATTTGGAGTTATGGTAACCTATAAGTTCTTAACGAGGAAAATTAACTTACGAGCCTCTTGACTACTGAGGGGGTTACATATTGATGCCCATGGGGCTATTTTGATGCCTAAGAAGGCTATGTGATGAAAAAATGGTTTTGTTGAAGTCTAAGAGGGCTATATAATTCCTACTGGCCTATATTGACGTGTATGAGGGCTATGTGATGCCTACGGGGCTATGTTGATGCCTAATAAGGCTACAAAATATGTTTAGGGCTATTAGAGGGTACTGATATCCTTTAAGGCTATATGTAGAATATAGGATATATATACTAAATTGGCATCTTTCAGGCTTATGGGGGCCAAAGTAGGCAGTGCTATTTATACCTATGTAATTTTTGGGGGATCAAGTAGGTTGTTGTCTGATTATATTTTGTATGCTTCGATTAGGGAGCAAGTCAGTATGTTAATCTTATACTTGACTTCCTTACCTGATTACCTTAAACATATTATGATGCCTCCCAGTTATTTTATTGTTGTTCATACTCGGTACATTATTTCTTACTACCATCTTGTTGTGTGGGGGAGCTGCATTCTTGCTTGCAGGTTCTGATAGACAAAAACATAATTATCCTCAATAGTGTAGCCTTGTTCTAAAAGATTGGTCAGCTCCCCTGATAGATAAATACATATAGAGGTTCACTAGAGTTTTTTCATGTTTCGTTGAATGGTAGGTAGGGGACCTATCTATGGCCAGTATATTATTCTTAGAGGCTTGCGGACTTTGGGTTTTGTAGATGTGTATTGTGGGTATGCTGGCATTATTGTTTTTCCCGTTTAGACATTGTCCTGTTGTGCTTGATCATATAGGATTTGGTATTTTGAGTTTATTTGTCTCTAGATATCACATTGTCGTCGATGGCCCGCATAACATTACTTGATTATAGATATCATGGTAGCTTCGATGGCCCATGTAAGATTTTTTTTTAATATATATGAACTGTTGGGGTTAGCTGAGTTTATTGTAAGTTGTGTTGACAAAAGCCTCTTCGACCAAAGACTTATTTTTAAGCTAAGATATACTTATTTGTTATCTTAATTTTGGATTGGTATTACGCTGGTAGCATAATTTTCTAGCAAGGGTCAGCTTAGGGTCAAGTGTTGCACCACATATCAGTTGCATCCCTAAGTTGAGGTGTGAAAAACTCAATGTTGAAAAACATCCTTTCCTTGTAATAATCAATATATGAATCGTTAACATAATCCTATAGGTAGTAAGTTGAATTTTTTTGGATTAAAATATAAGCTAGAAACATAGAATCTGATTCAAGAGGTTGATAACTCGATATACCCCACTTTAATATGTTTGTTGTAACATTTGAAAATATATAAAGAAATTAAAGGGAATTTATAATTAACTTTATTTAACACTTTCCTACTATTGGTTCTTATTTTTGACAAAATATTACTCTAACTTATAAAAGATATGAAGAAAGAGACCACACTAATTTTTCAAAAAAGAATAAAATAATGTAAGTTGGACAAAATGTTAAAAGGCAAAATAACAGTTTACTGATTTCTTCTATTTGAAATATGTTTAAAGAGAATAAAATAATATACATTTTAAAAAAAATATTGTACGTCATATTATAGATACTATATTTTTCTATCTAATCATTAACACATAATTTAATTTTAGTTCAAAATTTTGGCCCCAAAAAATTGGGCCCTAAGGCATAGGCCTTATTTTGTGAAGCATAGAGTCAACCCTTTATACATGATATAATTTGTAACTTAAAGAAGATTAAGCAATTTAAGTTAGATATAGTAAAAGATTTTATTAATTGTATTTTAATAAAAGTCTTGCAAAAGTTGGTGCTCCCTATGAAAGTAATTTCTCCAAATTAGTTTTTGTGACACTAAAGAACCACATATTAACTTAGTTGTCTTTTTGATGGAAAAATGGAAAAGAATGAATTGACATTTTCCTTACGATATTATGAACTCTGACCAAAATGGCGTTGTATTTAATTTTCTTAGAATTAACCCTATTTTTTAAGTATAGACGACTATCCAGATCACTCTCACCGTTTAATTTGCTTGATTAAAAACACAAATTGTTGAGTTCATGTTTATTATGAACGCAATGAGTTTTCTAACTAACAACAACAAAACATACCTAGTGTAATATAATAATTGGGTTTTTAGAGAGTGGTTGGTACGCAACCTTACTCCTACATTACAAAGGTAGTGAGGTTGTTTCTAATAGAATCTCATCTCTGTAAGAACGAATAATATGTTAACCAAAGAAAAGAGAACAATATGTAATAACATAATTGAGGAACACGATAGTAAGTGAACGATAATAAGAATTCTTATGGAGAATAGATAACGTTCGTCTACTTGCAAACCTTGCACCCTAATACTCGGCCACCATATATTCCTATGTATGGCATGTCCTCGGTAAACATAGCATATTAAATATAAAATGTGATCTTGGCCATATTTTTATTCTGAATTACTACAATTTACTTATATTTAACTTGAGTTTTAAGAGAATTCACTATTCTAATTGATATGTTTTGATTTAGAATTGTTATTATTGCACATTAACATACAAGATTAGCTACATGCATGGTTCCTAAGAGATGTGTGTGCATAACGGAAGCAAAGGAAGCTAGGACGAAAGAATAACATGCTGAATGAAGGTTGGCGCAGTGCCGCAGCTCACGAGGAGCATTGGTGGCGTAGGGCGTTAAAGACAAAAGTTCAGAGTCCAATTCCTTGTGCACTGGTGGTGAAGAGCGCAATCCTTAATTCACCTAGAAATCAACCAGGCGTGATTTTGGCGCGCCGCCCTATCCCAAGTCTGACTTTCCCGATGCATTTTACTTGAAATAGGATTCCAAATTGTATTAGGAGTAGGAATTATTTTCCTAAACTCTATAAATAGGACCCAAGGTTTATTTTGTTGGGGAATTATTTTTTTTTTGTGCTCAAGAGAAAGGAATTAAGAATTCATCTTAGGTTGTGTTTCTCTACTCTGTATTTTATTTTGAAATTCATGGAAACAATTATCTTTGAGATTTTTAATATTATTTGTGGCTAAAAGACTTTGTTTTGGGGTTGTAGCTACTAGCAATTATTTACCATTGATTGTTTTGAATTAATATTTGTTATCACTTAAATTACCTTTGTATTCTTCTTTTAGTATTTCATGATTGGCCACCATAGAGATAAATATATTTTCTATAGTTGAACTCAAGAGATGGAGAGGTAGATAGATTGAACGAAAACCGAGCTTGGTTACGAAAAAAGATGGAATATAAATGCTTGCCAATCGAGTATTGTCTATCCTTCTCAACGATGTAGTTAGACAGTCAATTGGAGAAAGCGATGAGAGGTCGAGAGATCATGATCATAAAATCAACCCTGTAAATCAGTAATTCGATAACCATAGTTAATTCATCGCATTAGATATGATACATGAAACCTTAAGCATGTTGCAACCGTAGAATTATCTGTTAATTGTTCAAATAACTGAAATTGAAGTTGTCATTGTTAGTTACTTTAAATAATAGAATTGTTCGAATTATAATAAACAAAATCACAAGTCCTTGAAAACACTTTCTTTGAATCATGGAAATAATAGAGTTAATATAAGTCAATCTACATTCTTTTAATTTGATAATCTAGATCTTTTAGACCATCTATATTACTTGTGCGACTACGTACACTTGCGTATGCAATTGGAAGCACCAAGTTTTTTGTGTTTCTATCGGGGACTGATGAGTGAGAGTTTTACACTCATATGAGGTCATTTTAGCTCAATAATTAGTGTCCTAAATTATTATTATTTTTGTCAAATTCTGATGATATATTAATGATTTGCAGCAATGAAGGAAAATAGACAAGGCAAGGATTCATGTTTAAAAGAATGGCCAAAATGTAAAAAGAAGTGCAAACTACACAGTGTTGATGGCCTAATAAGAAGGGCGAATAGCCAAATAAACCTGAGACCGCCTAAATCGACAGTGTACTTAGTCAACTCTCAAGGTCAATTGGCGAAGTGAGATAAGATAGGCAATCCGCCGAAAGACAAAAGGCGAAATGAGTGGACGTCGCCGAATTTTATAGTGTTGGCATATAAAATGAGGTCAAAAGGGAAACATGAGGTTGCAATTGGTGATTCAATTATTTGACAAATGCGAACTCAAACGGGATCGCCAAATAAGGCTCAAACACCGGAAACCTTAATTAAAAAAAAGGTGAACCAAAAAAAGATGGTTGATTCGCCGAATGCGGTTGGTGAACTCAGCTAAAGTCACCGAATGAGACATGAATATAATTTTTGGAAAACTATAAATAGCCAAGATGAGAGAGAAATAGGGTGTGCAAAAATTGAGAGAAATAATTTGAACACACTAGAGAGAGAAACATTTTCCATTGAGTGAAAACACTTTTAGTTTGAGTTTTTCAGATTTGTGAACTTGAATTTGGTAATTTGAGATTTTATTTGACGTGGTTTTGCTATTAATGGCTCAATTTGATGCTACGCATGGCTAATTTAATGCAAGGTAAAATTTATTTACACTTTCTAATATGTGGATAAAATCCCCGGCTCTTGGGGTGTGATTATCGAGTTGGGTATCGATGTAACTTAGTAGGTTTGTTGAATTGCTCTCTTTTTTGGCTATTAATTATAGATTTGTCTTATTTCTGAGTAATTAATTCATGAATTAAGGTGGAAAACTTAATTTAAGTTTCGATCTTGCATTGGTGCTTGAAATAGACTAATATAAGTGGATAATCTATTCAATAGCTCCAATTTAGTATACTTGATTGCAGATCTAAGGTTTTGGGTTGTTTAGGATGGCCTATAGATGAGACCAAAAGGAGATTCTGTGCAAGGATGCTTTGGGATGTAAAGAAGATTAACATCAATTATGATGACCTAAATTTTTTGTGAGTAATTAGTTGTAACGAGCAATTCTAGAATACCCCACGTGAAATCATTATAAAATCTCCACAAACCTAGAGTCAACTAGTTTCGTGAATCATTAATTATTTTGATATTGTCAACTGGGTGTCTAAATTTGTGTTGTTAAAACTTTTGGGTTTCTCAACCCATTTCCTATTTCATTTACATTCCAATTAATTGCTAGTTTACTCTGTAATTAAAATTCTTAACCACACACCATTCCTGGTGGAATTCGATCGCGAGTCTTAGTTATGTATTTTAATTGATGACAGCTGATGTCAATTTTAATTGGTTTTAAGAGGACATTTGATCGTTATCAAAAATGTTTCCGATGCTGGGGAGTGGTAGTTAGGAATTTAGTTTGACAAATAATTTGCATATGAATTTTTTTTGTAGTTGAACAGTCTTACGCTTGGATTTCTTGTTGTGATCTCTTGCTATGTGTAAAAATGAATACACATGATGGTGACAAATCATGTCGCCATTTTCAAGACAATGATGTTATGAGAGAAGATGAGGTGGTTTCATACACCACCAATGAAGTGGGAAAAATTTGTTTTCCACCGGTTCACAAGGATATCCCATTTGTCGTAACCAAACAAATGTTAAAGTTTATCAAAGCGGAAGGATTATTTTGGGGTCTAGAGCATGAAGATCCTAATGAGCATCTCCGCAAATTCCTAAGTGTGTGTAACCCTTTTTCAGCAGAAAGTATCTCACATGAGTTAATGTGGCTGAGGTTATTTCCCTTATCTCTAATGGGGGAAACAACTAGATGGTTGACTGAATTACAAAGAAAGTCTATTTCCTCATGGGAAGGATTGATTGAAATTTTCCTTGAGAGGTTCTTTCCTCCGTTTAAAGTTATGAAGTTGAGAAAGAACATTCAAAATTTTGAGAGAATGAGCGGGGAACCTGCACATAAAGCTTGGATACGTTTTAATCAAGTATTGTTGAAATGTCCTCGACATGATTTCCTGGATGAGCTGCTATTGCAATATTTTTACCAAAGTATTGATGTTATGAATAAGAGATTGGTTGACCATCTTGTACGAGGAGGTAACATTAAGCAGCCATCTAATGAAGCAATAAGGTTGCTTTATGAGATGACACAAATAAACAAAGCTTGGTATATGAGTGATGATTATGTGTCACTTCCACAGTTGGGGCGTTGAAGGAACAAGAAGAATAGAATCAAGAGCGTGACAAAAGCATTGCTAGGTTGACCGCTCAGCTTGAAATGTTATCCGAACGCCTTATTAAAGGTGGAGCAGACTTAATAAATGCAATATTCCGGTGTGGGTATGATGAAGTGGTATACATGAGAGGTGGAAAATTAGAGGATTTTTAGCCAAGAAATTTTAAACTTACCGAGAATCAAGGTTGTACCAACAATATTGATGAGAGTTTTTGCGGAAAAGAATGTGAATATGTTAGATATAAGCAACCTTTCATTTCACATGAACCAATGAAGATACAAACTGATGAATTTTTGACTAAAATCATAAACAAAGTGGAGGGTTCAAATATGATTTTGCAAGGAATGAAGAGTGATGTTTCAGCTTTGTCCACCACTGTGGTCTCACATGCATCTTCTATTAAGTCAGTTGAAGAAAAAATGGGACAGCTAATTTCTCTTGTGTATACCAATCCCTATGAATAAGAAACGCCTAATGCAAAGGGGAATCAAATAATTTTCCTTCCCAAGTTTCGGGCATTTTTTCTAGAAGTGGAAAGGCATTACAAGAACTCATAAGTCCTGACAATGTAAATTCTCAAGGGGTGCTTACTATTAACGAATCACCTAAGGAAATGGATAAAGCACAAGTTCAAGAAGCATAAAATGTTTCAAAGAAAAATGCAAAAAAAGTGGTGTTGTGGCTTCATCCACATTGCCTCAAATCAAGATTACATCTCCTTTTCCTCAAAGATTGAGGAAGAAAAATGACAATGCAAAATTGCAAAAGTTTGTGGAAATAATGAATGTTTTGAAAGTGAATATTCCATAGGTGGATGCCTTGACCGAAATGTTTGGTTATTCTAAATACCTGAAGGAGTTGGTAACAAAGATAAAGGTGATAAGTTGCGAAACAATTGATTTACCGCAAACATATGGTGCGGTAATGGCAAAGATTGATGTCCTCAAGAGAGATGACCTGGGAGCTTTCACTATCCCATGCACTATTGGTACGTGTACTTTTGCAAAAGACCTATGTTATCTTGCTACAAGTATAAATTTGATACATTTTATGATATTTAATAATCTTGGGCTTGATAAACCGAAACCAACAAACATGAGACTCCTAATGGCTGATTGTTCAATAAAGAGATCAGTGGGTGTGGTCTACGCTGTGCTAGTGAAAGGTGACAAATTTGTGTTCCTCGATGATTTTGTCGTGCTCGATTGTGAAATTGATGTTGAAATGCCTTTAATTCTTGGTAGACCGTTCTTAGCCACGGGCAAGGCTTCGGTTGATGGGGAAGGGTGTGAGTTAAAGTTCTTAGTCAACGATGAAGTATTTAGCTTCAATATTCACAAATCAATTAAATACCCAAGTGATATGCATGTTGTGTCTCAGTTGGAACAAATTGACGAAGCAGTGGCAAATACTGGTAGTACACCATACTGTAGGGAATCTTTGGCTTAATTGCTACTTAGTTATGATCAAGACGAAATCAACAACTATGATGAGGTTATTCCTGGTCTTGTAGGTTTTGGCTCACATGATTCTTTCCAAGTAAAACTCGACCTCAATTTGTCTAGTCGAGAAGCACGACTGGCCAAACCATCCATCATTGAACCACCAAAATTATAGTTGAAGGAGCTACCGCCTTATCTCAAATATGCTTTCTTGGGAGGCAACAACACACTTCCGGTAATTATTGGCAGTGATCTTAAACAATGGCAATTAGAGTTGTTAATAATAGTGTTGAAGAGTCACATTAAAGTCTTGGGGTATTCAATCGCCAATATTGTGGGAATTTTTTCGGGCATATGCACTCACAAAATAAATTTGGTGGAAGATTGCAAACAATTTATTGAACAACAAAGAAGATTAAATAATCCAATGCAAGAACTAGTGAAGAAAGAAATTATAAAATAGTTAGATGCGGGAGTCATCTTTGCAATTGCGAACAACTAATGGGTAAGTGCGGTGAAATGTGTTCCAAAGAAGGGTGGTATCACGGTAGTTCCCAATAAAAAAGCCGAGCTAGTTTCTACTAGACCCGTCACCGAGTGGCGTGTGTGCATGGACTATCAAAAGTTTAATTCATGGATGGAAAAATATCATTTCTCCATGCCCTTTATTGATCAAATGCTTGATAGGCTTGCCGGAAAAGGGTGTTATTGCTTTCTTGATGGATATTCCGAGAATTAACAATCGTCATTGCACTAGAGGATCAAGAGAAGATAACTTTGAAATGCCCTTATTGGACCTCCACCTTCAAGAGAATGCCCTTTGGGCTATGTAATTCACCAGCTACCTTTCAATAATGTATATTATCAATCTTTGCAGATATGGTAGAAGACTCCATGAAAGTTTTCATGGATGATTATTCTGTCGTTTGAGATTCTTTTGAGGAATGTTTAAGGCATTTGGAGATGGTGTTCAAAAGGTGTGTGGATTCAAACTTGGTCCTTAACAGGGAGAAGAGCCACTTTATGGTAAAAGAGGGAATTGTTCTTGGGAACAAAATTTTCGGGGATGGTATCAAAGTTAATCAAGCCAAAATTTAATTAATCAAAAAAGTATCTCCCCCAATTTCAATAAAAGGTGTGAGGATTTTTATTGGTCATGCCGGGTTCTATAGGCGGTTCATTAAAGATTTCTCTGAGTTTGACATTCCATTGTGTAAACTTCTTGAGAAAGAGAGCATATTTGTGTTCGATACTTATTGTATGGTATCTTTCAAAACAATCAAGGAGAAACTCATTTCATTTCCCATAATCATTGCACCATATTGGAATCTCCCTTTTGACATTATGTGCGATGCTAGTGGCTTAGCTTTAGGTGTTGTTCTTGGGAAATGTAAAAAGAAGTTCTCTCATCTTATCTATTATGCTAGCAAAACAGTGAATTATGCTCATAAGAATTACACTGTAACAGAGCAAGAGTTGTTGGATATTGTATATGGGTTTGAGAAATTTAGAGCATATTTGTTGGTACCAAAGTGGCTGTGCACACAGATCATACAGCTTTAAGGTACCTAATGGAAAACAAAGAGTCTAAGCCAAGGCTGATCTAATGGGTGCTACTCCTTCAAGAATTTAACTTTGAAGTGAAAGATAGGAAGGGGCGTGAAAACCAAGTAGATGATCATCTTTCAAGGTTAGAAGCGGATACTAGAGTGGCTAAAGACAATGATATAGGTGATGTGTTCCTTGATGAATCGGTAAGGGTAATTTCTACACCCTCTGTTCCTTGGTATGCTTATTTTGCAAATTTTGTTATGTGTGGTCTGTTACTTGATGAGTCCAAGATTTGGACTCATTTAGGGCTTAATTTGTATAGGTTTAGTGTCCTCAAATGCTTATTTTGTGCCAATAACTGATGTAAAACCCTTGATTTTCAGGATTATTGATTGAGGAACAAAGCAAGGACACTAAGTTGCAAAAAGGAACAAAGCGAGCTGAAAAAATGAAGAAAAGAAAGCCTGGTGATCGCCAAGTCCACTTGGCGAGTCGCCGAATGGCCATTTGACCGCCTAAAGTTCTAGTGTGCCAAGCTCTGAGAGTAAAAATCAAGTTGGCGAGAGAAAGGAGCAGTCGGCGGATCGCCGAGTGGATCCGCGATGCAGTGTTGGATCGCCCAAAGTTACAGACCTTGAGGATGCTGAATTCCAAGGCAGAAGGGCGATTGAAGTGACCAAAGGGCAGATCACCGAGTGGTTCGGCGAGCCCGACTTACTTCGCCGAGTGACTCTTCGCAGCACATTTTTGGCGACTATAAATACGTTTTTGAACATTTAGTTTAACATCAATTTTCATATCAATTCGTATCTTAGAGTCTATTTTTGAGTTTTGAACTGTAGAGAAAATTTTCTCTAGTTTTTCCTAAGCTCTGAAGAATTGAAGTTTTTCACTTTTGAGAAATTAGAAATGGGTCTTTGTTATTCTTCGAATTCGAACATTGTAAGGAAAAATCAATCTTACCCGGTTGATGAAAACTCAATTTGGTAACGATTTTTATCTTTTTAAAATGTCTAGCTAAAACCCCAATTCTTGGTGTGTGATTATGTGATTATGGGCTGATTTAGCTTATGGACGTTGCTAATTGTTAGTTTATTTTCTATTTAAAAGTGAGTTCAATCATTTATTGAGGATTAATTTAAGAATTGTAGTTGCAAATGCGATTCTACCTTTGTGTTCTTGGCTTGCGAGAGATAGAGGTTTTAGAACTAAGGTGTTTGATTGATGGTCTGTGGGTATTGGGTTGACCTGGGTTCAGATCGAGAGAGTGAATCCTAAACCCTTTTCAACACATTCAACTCGAGAGAGTTAATGGACTAAGGTGTGGGCTGTTCTTATTTTGCATGATTGTTGATGTTTGAGAGAAATAAACTTGATTCGGGGTAAATTGTTCGAGAGAAAGTTTATCTCATCTATAGCCTAGCTTACTCACTAATATTTAGCCATTTCTCTAATAGTTGCAATTATCCATTTGTCTATAATAGCCTATAATCGAATCACATCCCAAGAACCGTTCTCATTATTGTTATTTCGTATTGTTTGCTTCTGTTTGTAGTTGATAATTTCAAAACCAAAACCCCCATTTGACATTCGTGTCACCCCCTGATTTGAATGATTTTTTTATTCGATCATTTTTATTCCTATGACTGATTTGAGCATATTCGTACTTCCCTATTGAATCTCAAACACGTACCGCTCTCTGTGGGATTCAACCGCAACTCATTCAGTTGGGTTTTATACTGATTAACGACCGTTGACGCTTAGAATTAGATGAAATGTCTTTGATAGCGTTATTCAATCAAAATGGTGCCGCTGCCGGGGAGTGGTGTTGTTTGGGAATCGTTTTGTGAAGTTGGATTTTTGTTCTTGTTAATCGTAGTTGAATCCACTTACTTTCAGTTTTCATTTTTATGTGTTACTTGTTGAACAGAGGAAAGGAGCATGTCTTGTACCAACGATAACCAAGTAGACCAACCTCCTGCAAAAATGATGATTCTTAGGGATAGCATCCTAAATTTCAAGCAATTGGAGGGTGAG
Organism: Solanum etuberosum; assembly: GCA_029582245.1. Taxonomy (NCBI): domain Eukaryota; kingdom Viridiplantae; phylum Streptophyta; class Magnoliopsida; order Solanales; family Solanaceae; genus Solanum; species Solanum etuberosum. Next base: position 98,113 of record JAJONR010000434.1, on the reverse strand, counting down.
ACAATCCATGAGTTGTGGCTGAGATTTAAGACAATATTGCTGCAATGCCCAATTCATGGAATCCCAGATAATATGCTACTGGACTGCTTCTATAGAGTTCTTGGTCCCGAGAACAGAGAAGTGGCTGATCGACTTACTCTGGGTGGTCTAATACGACAACCCTATGCAATAATAGCCCAACTCCTTGATCACATGATTAAAATCAACCAGGAGACAGAGAAGGACCAAAATTTGGACACACTGTTAACTCAACTGGATCTTTTGGCCAAAAAGGTTATGGAATTTGAAGTAATGTACAAAAAGCAAGATAGGTACATTCCCCCTCATGAGCGTAGAAAGCCCAAGGACTGTGAGGGTGGACAAGTCGAAGAGATGCTCCCACTCATTCTCCACAAAGTCGAAGAACACGACAGAGTGTTGAAAGAGATAAAAGAGAATGTCTCAATGCTAAATCAGTTGACTGCTTCTCATTCCATCTCTGTTCAGCTATTGGAGACCCAAATAGGTCATTTGTTGTCTTATCTTTACTCAAGACTACAAGGAGGGTTGCCAAATGAGTCTATGGCTAACCCTAAGAATGAAAATTTAGCGAGGACTTGCGTCGTGCCACGATCTTAACTACGGCGCTGCTTGGGAGGCAACCCAAGTTCTTAATTACTTTTTTTTTGTTTTTGGAATAATGTGTGTTGATTGTGTAGGTAAGAAAGAGGGATGTGTTTGAAAAATACAGGTTGACGAGCAAAATATCCAGTCAGTGACTCATCGAAGAGGTCAGTGAGCCCGACTTGGACCGTCGTTGGGCTCAAAAATTTATAAAGATAGAGTCTGTAAAACTCAGCGGGCTCATGGAGAAGTCGGCGACTCACCGAACAGGTCGGCGAGCCCGACCTTGTCCGCCGTTTAGACCCCCAAATTAACTGGAGGTCCTGTAAAACTTGGCGAGGTAAGTAACCACTCGGCGTGTCGTCGAGTGGTTCGGCGAGGTTGACTAATATCGCCGAAAGGGAGAGAACTGGATGGGTTTTAAAGGCCAAAGGTTTAAATTTTCAAACTCTTTCAGATTCCCTCACTTTTTAACTTCACAAAATCACATTCGCACTATATTTCCTATATTTTCGCATTTTTACCGCTTTCTAGTCGTTGATTCTGTGTTTGGAGTTGGATACTTTGCCGGATAGCTTTACAAGTTCTTATACTCGGCATTGAAGGTTGGTTTTCAGAACCCCAAGCTCATAATTAGCGGTTAAACTCATTTGCAATAGTATTGTTCTTACTGATGTGTGCTGGGCCTCTCTGAAATCATGATTGTGTGCTTGTTTGCCTGTTCTAAATTTGATTTCATGCCTAAATTGCCTAAGTTGTTGATTTCCCAAATTTTGTGCTTTAAAATTGATCGTAATCTTGTGGGTTGTACGTAATTGTTGTTGGGTCTAGTCGGGTGAAGTCTAAGTAACCCCGCATTATGCTAAATAACGTGCTTTGCCTGATGATGGAGCGTTTGACGTCATTCCTAAGGGTTAAAGTCGTCAAATGGCCAATTTTGGCCAAACCGGGGGAAGTCTAACTACCCCGATGGCATGGGTCTTATGGATATGAGTCTAATTAATGGTGTATGTGGTTTGATTTTGTTTTTGGGGGCTGTGGGGTTGAATTTAGAAGTTGGGGTTGAAAATGGCACGGGCAGTTTGGCGAGCTGGGTCGAGCTCACCGAACCACTCGGCGATTCGCCGAGTCCCCCTGTATCGCCTTTAATTTCTTGATAATGTTGACTTTGGGTGCTGTAACTTTCGGCGAGAAGCCTGTGATCGCCGAGTTCACTCGGCGACTCACTGAAAGTCTTCTTTGATCGCCCTTTCTGAGTCCCCAACCCCTAAAATACACTGTAACTTTCGGTGGGCTAGTCTGTGCTCGCCAAATGATGTCGGCGATTTGCCAAAAGGCCTTTCCCATCATAGACATGCTCTTTTTCTGGAAATTTTTTGAGCCAATCCTTTTGGCGAGCCCGATGTGGATCGCCTAAGTGATTCGGAGACTCGCCGATCAGTTCAGCGAGTCTGTCTGCAGCTTGATTTTCTGTAGTTTTTCTTGAATCGTTCTAACTTATTTTGGTGTGTTTTACAGATATGGCTAGAACCAAGTTAGACATGCTGCCCCGTAAAAGAGCACGAGGAATAGCCATCAACGAGGGGACAGCTACCCCTTCTAAAAAGGGAAGGAAGGAACCTCCAAAAAGGGGAAAAGGCAAAGGCAAGAAGCCCGTATCTGAGGTTCCGGAGCACAACTCCGGCAGCGAGGGAGAGTCCTTTGACTCCCAGGCTGCATTCTCTGACCCTGATGATGAACAGCCCTTACAATCTCGGTAAGCCAAAATTCATGCTAGGTCTTGCCAAGAATCATCCAATGTTCCAGAGACCACCCCTCCTGCTGCAAATACAGTGCCAGCTCCGGCACAGACGGTGGTTCCAGTGCCACCAGTTCAGGGTCCTCCTCCCCGGCTACTCAACAGACTAAAGGCCGAGGGACTGAGGACAATTCTAGAGGAGAAGCTGTTGTCCACAGAGGGCCTAGAGGGCAGTTACTCTAGGGTGAGGGAGACACTCCAGTACCATCACTTCGAGCAGTTTACCAGGCCCTGAGGACCATACATCCCTACATGGGTCTGGGAGTTTTACTCAGCATACGGTGATCTGGTCCCTAAGGGAAAGAAGAAGGTCAGTGCTTTCAGACCGCTAGGGTCCGTCATGGTTCGAGGAAAAGAAGTGGGATGCAACAGAGATCACATCAATGATGTGCTTGATAGAGGGGCAAGGTCTGACTACCCAAATTTGACCACCACTACGACACCTCTGGATGATCTCAAGGAATGGCTTGCCCTACTCATTTCTGACACCACCCTGAGGTGGATTGAGGCAGGAGTCCAGATAGAGAAGAATGATTTGAATGTAGCTGCACGGTACTGGTTCGGATTCATCAACTGCTCCATCATGCCTTCACAGAATGAGTCCATCCTCCGCCATACAAAGGCGGACTATCTTGGGTAGATCATAGACCAGAAGAGCATTGACATGGGACTCATCATTGAGCAAGAGATAGCCATGAGGGCCAAGCAGCACCAAACATCCCTTCCATTTCTGGTCCTGATCACAGAGTTATGCCGGCGTGCGGGAGTTCCTCGTGACGAGAAGAGGGAAATAGATGTCATCCCCACATCCTCCACAAACATCCGGTGTATAGAGGCCGAGTACACTCGGGAGTAGGCAGACAGGAGGAGAGCAGCTCCGGTGGACACATCCCCGGAGGTAGATATTGAGACGATACCTACAGAGGCATCTTTGCCTACTCCGGCCTCCAGGCCTTCAGGTACAGATGCTTTCACTTCCTCCCAGGCTCCTGGTACTTCTACTTCTTCCCAGCCCACTAGGATTACTCAGGACATGATCCTAAAGATGGGGCACTTAGCCCATTCTGCTGATGTATGGGCGACCCGATTGGAGGTTGTGGTACCGTGGATGATCAAGGCCGCCATCCTAGCTGCATTGACACCCCTCCGGGCATCTATTGACACCCTCACTACGAGAGTAGAGACTTCTGAGAGTCTACAGGGGGCTACGTCAGAGGTCACGACTTTGAAAGCTGAGGTTGCAGACTTGAGGAAGGATGTGGACTATATAAAGTCTACAGACATCACTACTTTATTTGAGACAGCCGAGACTGAGGATGCTCCAGCTACTTCTAAGATTCCTCCAGCTACCATCGGAGATGCACCTATGGGGGATGTGGCAGCTGAGGCATCAGAGGTAGAAACCGATGAGGAGCAGCTTGGGGAGCGAGATGCTGTCGTATATGATGATCTTGCCGATCTAGAGGATGTGATGTTTGAGACGGCCCGCCAAACCTCCTTGAGAGACACCACTATGGCTGACCCTAGTGGAGCTGGTACTTGTGATGTTACACCGGGCACTGATGCCCAGACAGATGGAGTGACTGTGTAGACAGGACCCTTCTTTACCTCCCTCTCTGTCATTTTCATTCACTTTTGGATAGTTTTATTGCATTTGAGAACAAATTACTTTTATTTGTGGTGGGTTAAGGTATTTCCATACCTACCTCTTGTGATTATTATTTTTGTTTATATATTAGGTTTTTGAGCTGTAAATTGTGTTTTGACACTATTTTATGGATGTTTGAGCTTATGGCTCCTTGTTTTGAATGAAAATGGTTTTGACCCTTCCAAAAAATTTGCCACCTCTTGTTTTATGTTAATGTGGCCGTTCTTGTGCAAATTTGAGTATCGGTCATGATCAATACCGATGACTTGAATAGTACTCTTAATTGAATAAAAATGAATGCGCGGCTACGATGAGGCCAAATGAAGTTGCATAGACAATATGTGAACTTTTTGCATCTCGTTGTGACTAGCCAATTATCGAATGAGTATCTTGTGATGAACATTGCACTCTAGCGAAAGTGTGGAGTCTTGTTTGATATTGGTGCCAATGCCTTGTGTGATGAGCTTACCATGAACCTTGTGTGATGACACCTAGAATTTGCCCCGTTGGTCCTGTTGACTAAGTGATGCAAGCTCTTGAAATGATCTTAGGCAACAATTTTTAAGAGTGAAACAATTTGACAATATACCTCTTTTGTGGCCAACCTTCTGAGATGTGTGAATCTTGCTTGAACCCCTTTGAGCCTTGTCCTTTTCTTGGAAGAAACTTGATGAAATTCACCCGTAATCCTCATGAAAGTGTGGTGTGTTTTAATATCCAACTTAGGCCAAAAGCCTAAGTTGGGGGTGTGGTGAAAAGAGAAAGAAAATCAAGAAGTGTGAAGAAGTCCCCTTTTATCCATGGACTTTAAAAAGATGAAACCCCTCCATACAAAAAAAAATAGAAAGAAAAGAAGAAAGAAAAAGAAAAAGAATGAAAAAGTGGTGAAATAAAGTTGTGAAAATTGCAAAAGAAATGGGGTGTCCGGTATTCCATAAGAAGTGAATAATGGGGTGAATTTTGTGCATGAATGAAAAAGCTGAAGAAAAGGAAGGAAAGTTATTCACACCACATTTCATGAGGATAGCAGCCACTGAGCCTAAATGACTATACCTTTACACTCAGCTCCGTTACAAGCCTTGAAAAAACCTTTTTGATCTTGAGTGAGCTGAAACAAATGTTGGCTGGAAAATAAGGGCAAACATATGGGTGAAGTCATACATGTGTTCATCTTTTTTGAGTGTGAGAGTTGTTTGTGATTCCGGAGATATAAATTGTTGAAAAATTGTGTGTGAATATTGAATCATCTTTGTGTGAGGGCATTTGAGTACCTTTGTTGAGCCTGAACTTGCATTTGAAGCAAGTATTGTGAACTTGAGAATCTTTGATAATGGTGAGTCACAACTTGAATCTTTGAGTGCATAATTGATCGTTGTATGAGTAAGTTGAGTCTTGTTGTGTGCATTCATGATTGAGTCTTTTGTAGCACTGTTTGAGAATTCCTTTCTGAACTGCTGAACTTGAGTTTTACTTGAGGACAAGCAAAAGTTTTAGTTGGGGGTGTTGATGAGTCCGAGATTGGGACTCATTTAGGGATTTATTTGTATAGGTTTAGTGTCCTCAAATGCTTATTTTGTGCCAATAACTGATGTAAAACCCTTGATTTTCAAGATTATAGATTGAGGAACAAAGCAAGGACACGAAGTTGCAAACAAGAATAGAGCGAGCTGAAAGAATGAAGAAAAGAAAGCCTGGTGATCGCCATGTCCACTTGGCGAGTCACCGAATGGCCATTTGACCGCCTAAAGTTCCACTGTGCCAAACTCTGAGGGTAAAAATCAAGTTGGCGAGAGAAAGGAGCAGTCGGCGGATCGCCGAGTGGATCCACGATGCAGTGTTGGATCGCCCAAAGTTACAGACCTTGAGGATGCTGAATACCAAGCCAGAAGGACGATTGAAGTGACCAAAGGGCGGATCGCTGAGTGGTTCGGTGAGCCCGACTTACTTCGCCGAGTGACTCTTCGCAGCACATTTTTGGCGACTATAAAATACGTTTTTGAACATTTAGTTTGACCTCAATTTTCATATCAATTCATATCTTAGAGTCTATTTTTGAGTTTTGAAATGAAGAGACAGTTTTCTCTAGTTTTTCCTAAGCTTTAAAGAATTGAAGTTTTTCACTTTTGAGAAATTGGAAGTGGGTCTTTGATATTCTTCGAATTGGAACATTGTAAGGACAAATCAATATTATCCAGTTGATGGAAACTCAATTTGGTAACAATTTTTATCTTTTTATAATGTCTAGATAAAACCCCAATTCTTGGGGTGTGATTATGTTATTATGGGCTGATTTAGCTTGTGGGTGTTGCTAATTGCTAGTTTATTTGCTATTTAAAAGTGAGTTCAATCATTTATTGAGGATTAATTTAAGAATTGTAGTTGCAAATGCGATTCTACGTTTGTATTCTTGGATTGCTTGAGAGAGAAGTTTAAAGGAGGGGAGGATGCTCCTAAGCAAAACCGGTTCTATGAACTTCAAGCTAGACGTGACCTTGAGTGTGCACCAAATGTGGATCCCAGTATGTTGAAATCTTCTTAATTGATGTTTATGCTTTGTTAGATTTTGATGTCATTTGTGTGATGTTTTGGTTGCACTCTTATGATGCTCCTATATGATTGTAGAACCCGTATAGTCAATTGTTAGTTCCCAAATGAGCCTATCCGAGAGTGGAAGGGGGGAAGTCTATGTCATAAGTATGGGTTATGTCGTGTCTTGAAGGTCACTTTGAGGGTTGCATGTACCACCTAGGTAAGGTGAGGGAGATAGATTTAAGTGTTGACCAATTTCAAAGATTTAGTTACCCTTTTTAAGATTGACCTTGGGTCGGACTAGCACAAAATGAGGGTGAAAGATGATAATATCCCAAAGTCGGCTTTTAGAACCCAGTATGGTCATTATGAGTAGGGTGTTTAGATGATAACTAGGTATGTTTGGTTAGTAGACTCTACCAAGGGTAGTGTTTTGGTTTAAGATGGTTTCGGATCGTCTTATGTGTTAAATGTTAAAGTTAAGCAAGGTATTGATCCGAGCTTAGTAGAATTGAAAGAGACGGTGCTTAGAAAGCCCATTGAGGCTTTCTCCCAAGGGGGAGATGGTGTGCCTAGATAGCAAGTCATTGTGTGTTCCTAATGTTTATGATTTGAGCTTACTTGAAACACCTCACCCAAGAAGAGTGTAGTGAGTGTGGTAAGAAAGGGAAGCTTAGTCCCTGTTTTGTAGGCCTATAAGACATCTTGAGGCATATGTTTAGGTTGCTTATGAGTTAGCTTTGCCTAGTGATTTGGCATAGGTGCATCCGGTTTTCCATGTCTCTAAGTTGAAAGGAGTGTGTTGGAGATCCAACATCCCTAATTTCCTTAGAAGGTTTGGGAGTAGACGAGAGCTCTTTGTAAGAGGGAGTTTCGGTTAATGTGTTAGACCGGCAAGTTTAGCAAGTGAGAATCAAGGGAGAGTTCCTTGTGATTAGTTCCTTGTTTGAAGTCATGTGTGTTTAGATGTTTCCATGATTTCTTTATGTGATGCATGCTCAAGATAGTTTGTGTTTTGAAAGAAAATGAGTTGCATGATTAATTTCCTAATGTTGTAGTGCATTGAGTATGAGTTTCCTATAGACTTCATGAGATGAATTGATGAACATGCTTTAGATATGCTTTTTGAGATTGAATTGCATATGAGCTCCGTGAGATTGTGTTGAGCATGCTTTTAAGTTTGGAGATGATAGTACCTCCTTGAAGTAAGAAATTTGAAATTTCATGCATTTTGAGTTGTTAGATGTAGTTCCTACTTCCTTGTGTTGCGTTGAGTATGATTAGCTTGGAGATGGAGTTCCTCCTTAGTTGTGTGCATTTAGTTAAGTTGCATGCATGATGGGTTGCTAGTCTTGAGGTGTTACCTTTAAGAAGTGCCTAGAATGCCATTCAAGGACGAATGATCCCAAAGGGGAGATATTGTAACACCCCGTAGCCTTAAGAGGGAAGCTTAACAAATTTTTAGAATTTTCAGGTGTCACCCACGAGGGCCAACCACGCCTCTTGGTTAGATCCACACTGCGTAGGTGAGCCTCGTGGATGGACCCCATGGAAATCTGCCTAAGGCAGTGACCACGCCTGGACCCACTCCCCGTAGATGGGTCCACGGCTCGTGGTTGGGGGTCCAAAGTCCAAGGCCCAAATTTCAGACTCCCTGAACCCAAATCACGGTTGACCAGGACAGACCGTGGGTCCATCCACGGCCCATCAATGTGGTCTCGTGGGTCAAGTCAAGGACGGTTAGTTTATGGGCACTTTGGGACTTTCTGATTTTAATTAGAACTAAGTGGTGTCATTTTACCCAACTTTAGACCACCAATATAAGTACTTTAGACCCCTAAATTAAGTCATCAAATCATTCTCTCAACTCACCAAAAGAATTGGGTTCCTCTCTCAAATAATTCTCTCTCCAGAAAGTTGAAGAAAAAGAAGAGGATTCAAGCTAGGTTAAGTCAAGTCTCCAATCTTCCAAGCTTTGTGCGGGCTTTGTAACCAAGGTATGATGGATTTTCATCCATGGATTCCTTCCATCCATGGAGTCCCCTAGTTTTCCCCAATTGTGAAGTTGAAATCCCAATATGAATTAGGGTTTCTTCCAATCTTGTGGGTATTGATGAATGTTGATCCAATAGAGTGAATACTGATTGTTTTTGATTGAATTAGTAGTGAATCATGTTTATAGGATGATATGTATAGTAGATTGCTTGAGAGTAAGGCATATAGACATGAATTGATTGGGATTAAGGTATAGATGTTGAATCATGCTTTGTAGTGCTTGAGATTGAGCCTATATGATGATATGTGATTAGAATTGCTTAAGAGTGAACCATGTGATTAGAATGTCTTGAGATTTAGGAATATGTGATGATTATGAGAAGTGTTGCTTTGAGAGTAAGGCTTGTAGTATGAATGTTGATTGCTACGGCTTTGAGAGTAAAGCTAATATGATGAATTATGAATGTTAAGGCTTTGAGAGTAAAGATTATATGATAATGGTAGACTATTAGTTAGAATTGTTGTGGAAGGAATTTACCCACATGATCTACCTTAGGATTGTATGAATGTATGAATGTATGAATGTCAAAGGCTTTGTCACATTGAATGATTCTAGGTTGAAAGATTTCCTCACCTAAAATGAATCAAAGCATGTTAATTATGATAGCTTGAAATTGTGATATGAAATCCCATCATGAATAGCTTGACTTGGTAAGACAAGACCATGCATGGTAGCTTGAGTAAAAGATCTCATGGACAGCCTTGGATTGAGAAATTGTAACCTTCCTAAGGTTAGCTTGAACTAGCATGAGAGTATGCTTGCATGATAGCATGACTTGTTAAGGCCAAACCATTTCATTGGTAGCTTGGATTGAGCAATAGTACCCTTCCTTGAGTAGCTTGGACTTGAATGAGAGTGTGCTTTCCATGACAGCTTGGTTTAGCATGAAGAGTGCTTTTCCTTGATAGCCTTGAATTTGTAAATCGTAACCATTCATCAGTAATGTTTATGTTGGACTAATAAAGAAGTACTTTTTCATGAATAGTAGCAACAACTAAAGAGGGACAAGTCCCTAATCAAAGTAGCATGATTATAGTGAATCAAGGTTATTTTAAGGAAGTATCGTAAGTATGTTTTAATATGAGATTTCTTGTATGATGTATGCTTAGCTTGAATTGTTGCTAGAGTTGCCTTCCTTGATATGTATGACTAGAGGTGGATGACCCAAGTCTTAGATAAGGATAAGCTGAGGTTAATAGAGAAGTGTTCCTCTTACATTATGATGATCTAGATGCATTGATTATGTCTATGACTATGTGTTATCTCTTATGCTTATAGCTTATGTCTTATGTTGACTAATGCTTATGTTATGCTCTTGATGATGTTATGCTAGCTATCATATTTCGTACATTTTTTACTAACGCATACTCTTGCCTACATTCTTATCAAATGTAGGGTCCGGTGATATTGACTTTCATCCCCATGGCTAGGATCATAGTAGAGCAAGGATCGAAGATTGGTGAGTCCTCATAGAATTCGAGGATATAGCCACCATTTTCGTTATGTTCTTTCATTTTATGTTTTGAACTATTGTATGGGCTACGTCCCAAGGATATTCATGTATTAGATGGTTTGAGACAAGTGTTAAAGACTTTCGCTTCGTTTTATAAAAGACTTTGATTGTATGGAAAATGTTTTGAATTTTCGCACCATTTTCTATTATCTTATGTTCTGAAAGCTAAGTGGCTTGTATGAGGTCCTTCGGGGTCTTGTACGCCATGTTACGTCTAGGGTTACCCCTGGGTCGTGACATTTAGTCATCACTAAACTCTTATTATTATATCTTATATATTCAGACTAGTTGGGTTTTTCACCATTTCAGATATCCATTATTTTTAGCTTCCGCATAGTACATGTTTTACTTAATCATTTTCAGTATGCTTGATATATGCCAGACTCAGGGTTAGCTTGGGGTCACTTGTGATCCTAGGTCCCGTGTTACGTCTAGGGGGGTAGCCTTAGGGCGTGACAAACTTGGTATTAAAGTATTAGGTTCAATAGTCCTAGGGGGTATGAAAGCCACACTAAGTAGAGTCCCTTTCATGAGTGTGAAGCGCGCCAAACCTATAAGGGGGAGGTGACGCAATGTTTTAAGAAAAACTTCACTTTCTTTGTTAATCTTATCATGTGGGAGGTATGATTCAACTTCTCCTTTCTAAATGTCATTATGTGTTTCACATCATGCCTTCTCGTAGAGCTAATGCACAGAATTCTAATGCCCGCAATGCTAATTGAGTTCCTCCAGTCCTTGACCATGAGGTTACGAATGCAAAATTTTGCAATGCGATCTAGATTTTGGCTCAGACCGTAACTCTAAATCAGTAGGCCCCAGCTCCTGCAAACCCGACTGGTGGATCAGCTGCAGCTAGGGTTCGAGACTTTGTTCATATGAATCCTTCGGAGTTTCTAGTGTCGAAGGTTGGTGAGGACCCATAAAACTTTATTGATGAGGTTAAGAAGATTCTTGGAGTAATGCATGTGACTTGTACTGAGAGTGTTCAGTTAGCATCCTATCAACTCAAGGATGTGGTTCATATTTGGTTCACACAATCGAATGAAAATCAGGGTAAGAATGTCACTCCTGTGACATGGGACTATTTTTGTCACGACCCAGGTGTACATTCTAGATGTAACATGACGTATAGGACCCTGAGACGACCCATACAAGACACTTAGAACTCATAACATAGGACATAGAACAAAAGTGGTAAAGAAATGCATCTCAAGTCTCAAAGGTTCTTATAAAAATAACGTGGAAGTCTAAACACTTTGTCTCAATAGCCATCAAGTACAATAGAATGAAATTGGGTCTAGGCCATACATCATGTCCAAAACTGAAAAAATAAGCAAGAAGACTGAAAACAATGAAAATCCGTCCTCGAAGCAAGAGGACTCACCAAAGCTCAGAATGTCTCAAATAGACCTCTAGCCACGAAACTGAGAACCCTGACTATCGAACCCTACATTTGGGGAAATGTAGGCAAGAGTATGCATTATTACCCAAATAATGTACCAAGTATGATAGCCATGCATATAAACATTTAAGTCATATTAAAATAGGACATTTTTATGAACATGCAATGATCAAGCTAAAACATGAAACTTGAGATTTTAAAAAGCATAAGCCATAAAATATGATCAATGCAAGTGAACATCATCTTGAAACATACTTACGATACTTGTTTAAGTAACATTGGTTCATCATAAATTTTTTTGATGGTGGGAAGTAGCCTTAACTGACATATAAGACCATGTGAGCTAGCAACATGGAATCCGGTGTCAACCCCACACTGAAAAGGGGTGTCCTTCTTGCCACGGTAAGGACCATGAACTTCTAGTTATTATGGATCAACTAGCTAATGTCTATCTAGCAAATCCTATGTTGGCACTGTCACAACCTAGGGGTACCCCCTAGACGTAACAAGGCACATAGAAACCCGAAAGGCACCATGTAAGCCACTTAGCATATCATAACATAAGCATAGAATAATAAAGAGTAAAACACATTTAAGTCTGAAAAACTTTTAGATAAAAGTAAAGAGGAAGCCTAGACTTGTCTCAATTAGCCATCTATTACAATCGTTGAATCAATTAGGGACACAACCCTTACAACATAGTCCGAAAGGAAAAAACTAGAAATGAAACTCAAATGAAGCATCTGTCCTCGACTCATGAGGACTCACCACAAGCTAGGAGAATAGTCGAATCCAAGTTTTAACCAATTGATGACCGCCTTAAGAACCGGACCCTACACTTGGAAAAAATGTAGGAAAATATGAGTTAGTACAAAAATACACTAAGTATGATAGCCATGCATAAAAGCCTTTAAAATATGCTAAAAGGGACATTTTAGTTGAAACCAAGATATATGCCAATTTTGGACATCATCATAGAGATAGTTGGAAAACCTAACTCATAAACATAACTCATATATAATTCATCATAGCATAAAGGATGACCACATAATCATAAGCATAACCTCCATCATAGACATAATGTAAACATTAACCATCATGAGGCATAGTTCATATACATAGTCAATACTTAGATCTTCATGTCATAAGAGAAACACACCATAACTACCCTCAAAGCCTACTTGTGCAATGCATGAATAGGATCCCATACTAAGTAGAGTTTCTTGAGTAGCCATAGTTCATAATCAACCATAGTGGGGATAAGCCTAACCGACATAGACCATGTGAGCTAAACATGGAATCCGATGTCTCCCACACCGAAAAGGGTTGGTCTACTTGCCTAAGGTAGGACCATCATCTTAGCTTAGGTGGAATCCACTAGCTCAAGACCTATGTGGGAACATAGTTATGGGACAAGGAGATTGCTACTAGATACCCCGCCTAAACTCACGCGAGGGCATCCATCTCAAGAGATTGCTACTAGAAACCCCGCCTCAACTCACATGAGGGCTTCCATCTCATCAATATCCACTCGGTGCTAAGCATTAACCCCACAAAGATCTTATCATATCATTACATGAGTTTATTTTTATGGAAATCATTCATAGGATAGCTCACGGATACAATAGGTGAGAATAGCCTTTCAACCAAAGAATCATCATATTGTGAGAAAACCTTTCACAACATGTCATCATCATTCATAGGTGTATAATTGAGAATAGCCTTTCAATCAACACAACATCATTATCGTAATAATGGAAACTTTACTCTCATAGTCATGCATAAGTGTGTGTGTGTGAGAATAGCCTTTTAACAACACCACAATTACATCATTGTCATAATCACTTTACCCTCAAAGTGTTCTTAAAGCATATACTTAACCTTCATAAAACATGCATAACATCATAAATTGCCCTTTCAAGGGTCAAAGCTCATATCATATCAAAATATCTAGAATTCACCACATTAGACATGGATAATAAAACAACTCAAATAATCAATTCATTACAATCATAATTCTATAGCATTCTACTTGCATCAATCAATACCCACACTTTGATATCAGATTTGGGAAAATAGGGGAATTCATGGATTCTTGTGGAATTCAACATAAAACCATATAAAATCAACAATATATCAATAATCAAACATAATTCAATCATTAAAAATGAATTTGAAAGGAATCAATGAGATTGAAGTCAAACCCTAACTTTTTGGATTTTTAGCTTTGAAATTGGGGATTTTGAAGAAGCTCCATGGATAAATTTTATCCATGGATGAAGAGCTATCATACCCTAGCTATGAATCCCAACGAATTTGAGTAGAAAAGCTTCCTCCTTCAACCCTAGCTTCCACTTTATTCTTCTTCTTCCTTGAAGTTCTTAAAGAGAATTTTGGGGAAAAGTTTGTTTTGATTTGGGATTTTTGAATTATGAGGAAGATGACTTAATTTGGGGATCTTAAATAATTATATAGTTAGTCTAATTTAGTGTAAAACGACGTCACTTAGTATTAAATAAAAATGGAAAACCCCATAATGCCCCTAAGTTTAACTGCCAAAAATCAGTTCCAGGCCTTACCCACGACTCACCACTGACGGACCGTGGTTGGACCCACGACCCGTGCTGGTGAACTGTGGTTGAGTTTCTGGGACTTGGTTCTTGGGGCCTTGACCTACGGCCCCTCACCCACGAGGCGTGGGAGGACCTACGGGGCATGGGTTGCCCTCGTGGGTCACCACCCAGGCATCCTCCTTAGGGTCCTCCTCAAGGACCCATGGTTGGTCCTTGGGGTTTAAACCTTGACGTTCTAACACGAAAATAATTATTTTAAGGTACGGGGAGGTTATATCTACGACTCTAACCCCCACGTCAAGCTCTAGTTTAGCCTACTAGTTTTTGGGGTGTTACATTATCTCCCCCTTGGGAACATTCGTCCTCGAATGACGATCTAGACACCTTACGAAATTAAAGACTCAAGACTAGCAGCCCATCATGCATGAAACATCAAAATAATGCACAATTCGAAGGAGGAAACTTCAACTCCATCTCAAACATAATCAATGGAACACAAGGAAGTAGGAACTACATCTAAAAACCCATTATCCATGGAAACTTAACATATTTCATATTCATAGGTGGAACTACCTTCTCCAACTAAAATCATGTTCAACACAATATCATGGACCCAATATGCAATTACTCTCAAAAGCATACTAAAGCATGTTCACCAACTCATCTCATTAAGTCCAATATGCAACTCATACTAAATGCACAACAACATGAGAAACACATAAATCATGAAAAATGATTTTCTTACTAAACATAATTTTCTCAAGAACATGCATAACATAAGGAGATCATGGAAATTTCTAAAACACACATGACTCCAAAACATAAAACAAGAAAAAAAGGAACTCTTTGTCTCAAGCTAGAATAGGAATAGAAGAAAGAGATGAGGATATCGGGACACTCCACAACCTGGCTATCTAAGAACACCATCTCCCCCTTGGGAGGAAACCCCTCTTAATTCCTCAAGTACTACTTCTTTCAAGCAATCCCAACCGACATAACTAATCATACCGGGTCATAAAATCAATGGAGGTCTAACAACAATGCATCCAAAACCTACCAAGGATGAAATCAAAGTCTAACAAGTAGAATCGGGATCTAATAAAACATTTACATCTATATGGAAACTATCAACATACCGGTAGCCATATTAGGAGGATACTCTTGTCCACCTCTAGCCTGAGGATTATTGAATCTACCTTGCTTTGGAGCACTAATACCTGAACCACTAGGGGGAACCTGATTTCCCTCTCTTCCGCTAGCTGTAAGCATTGGGAAATTTCTTATTTTGTAACCACTTCCACCATAACCATAGCTAACCTTGGAACCCGCTAGGCACTTACCCTTATGCCTTCTTCCACACCTAGCACAATCTGGCCATAGAGACCTATCACTCCCTTCATGAAACTTAGAGTTAGACACCCTCTCTTTGTTACACCTTGGGGAAACCTTAGAAGAAATTTTTCCACAAAACCTTTGTTGGAACTTAGGACAACCATGCCCATCAAACCTTTCTTTAGGGGAATTATCCTCAAGCCTATACCTCTTTGTTTCTCTAGACCTCTCTTCAAGTTTCTCTTTTTCTATCCCTTGAGCATAAATCATAAGACGAGATATATCCATACCTTCATCAAGCATAGCCGTACGGTATTCTTTCGCTACCAAGTCGGACACACCTGACACAAACTTACTCATTATCGACCTAGGGTCGGCTAATATGGGTGGAGCATATCTTGACAACCTAGTAAACATCCGAGCGTACTCCTCAACACTCATCCCAACTTGTCGAATGTTAATAAACTCAAGTATTCTAGCCTCTCTCATCTCCAATGGGCAAAACCTATCAAGGAAACCATTCTTAAACCTTTCCCACTCCATGGGGCCCGCTTCTACCATCCTCGATTCTTTCCATTGGTTAAACCAAAATTGAGTAACATCTTTCAATTGGTAAGCGGCCAATTCCACCTTTTCTACCGAAGTCATTCCCACAAAGTCCAACACCTTAGAGACCTTGTCTTTAAACTCTTGAGGATCTTCCTCCATCTTTGACCCATAAAATTCCAGAGTTTCTATTCCGACTTGAGTCAACAATTGAAAACCAATCCTAATTTTCTCACTAGTCACTTGATCAACCGGAACATGAGGAGCTTGAGAAGGAGCTCCTTGATGAACATTATTTCCTTCAAATCCACCAGTGAAAGCTCCTTGAGTAGTCATGTCATGTAGACCACCGAGTAAGGATTAGAAGAAAGACCTTATAGAGTTAAACTCTATCGCACGACTTAAGATTAATGAAAGAAGTGTAGTTTTCTAATCATCTTGTAGCCTCTCATTCATAAATATGGCGCGCTTCACATTATGAACCTGACTCTACTAGACGTGGCTTATGCGACATCATCCTAGAATCATTCTAAACCTTGTTCTCTGATTACCAAGTTTGTCACGACCCAGGGGTACCCCCTAAACATAACAAGGCACATAGAACCCCGAAAGGTACCATGTAAGCCACTTAGCATATCATAACATAAGCATAGAACAATAAAGAGTAAAACACATTTAAGTCTTAAAAAAGTTTTTCATAAAAGAAAAGCGGAAGTCTAGACTTGTCTCAATTAGCCATCTATTGCAATTCTTGAATCAAATAAGGACACAACCCTTACAACATAGTTCGAAAGGAAAAAACTAGAAATGAAACTCAAATGAAACATCCGTCGTCGACTCATGAGGACTCACCACAAGTTAGAAGAATTGTCAAATCCAAGCTTTAACCAATTGATGATCGCCTTAAGAACCGGACCCTATACTTGGGGAAAATGTAGGAAAATATGGGTTAGTACAAAAATGTACTAAGTATGATAGACATGCATAAAAGCCTTTAAAATATGCTAAAAGGGACATTTTAGTTGAAACCATGCTATATGCCAATTTTGGACATCATCATAGAGATAGTTGGAAAACGTAGCTCATAAACATAACTCATATATAATTCATCATAGCATAAAGGATGACCACATAATCATAATCATAACCTCCATCATAGACATAATGTAAACATTAATCATCATGAGGCATCGTTCATATACATAGTCAATACTTAGATCTTCATGTCATAAGAGAAACACACCATAACTATCCTCAAAGCCTACTTGTACAATGCATGAATAGGATCCCATACTAAGTAGAGTTTCTTGAGTAGCCATAGGTCATAATCAACCATAGTGGGGATAAGCCTTAACCGACATAGACCATGTGAACTAAACATGGAATCCAGTGTCTCCCACACCGAAAAGGGTTGATCTACTTGCCTATGGTAGGACCATCATCTTAGCTTAGGTGGAATCCACTAGCTAAAGACCTATGTGGGCACATAGTTATGTGACAAGGAGATTGCTACTAGATACCCCACCTCAACTCACGTGAGGGCATCCATCTCAAGAGATTGCTACTAGAAACCCCGCCTCAACTCACATGAGGGCTTCCATCTCATCAATATCCACTCGGTGCTAAGCATTAACCCCATAGAGATCTTATCATATCATTACATGAGTTTATTTTTATGGAAGAATGTATAAACACTCAATCCAACATCATTCATAGGATAGCTCATGGATACAATAGGTGAGAATAGCCTTTCAACAAAAGAATCATCATATTGTGAGAAAACCTTTCACAACATGTCATCATCATTCATAGGTGTATAATTGAGAATAGCCTTTCAATCAACACAACATCATTATCGTAATAATGGAAACTTTACTCTCATAGTCATGCATAAGTGTGTGTGTGTGAGAATAGCCTTTAACAATACCACAATTACAACATAGTCATAATAACTTTACTCTCAAAGTGTTCTTAAAGCATATACTTGACCTTCATAAAACATGCATAACATCATAAATTTCCCTTTCAAGGGTCAAAGCTCATATCATATCAACACATCTAGAATGCACCACATTAGACATGGATAATAACATAATTCAAATAATCAATTTCTAACAATCATGATTCTATAACATTCTACTTGCATCAATCAATACCCACACTTTGAGATCCAATGTGGGAAAATAGGTGAAATAATGGTTTCTTGCGGAATTCAACAAAAAACCATATAAAATCATTAATATATCCATAATCAAACATAATTCAATCATTAAAAATGAATTTGAAAGGAATCCATGATATTGAAGTCAAACACTAACTTTTGGGATTTCTAGCTTTGAAATTGGGGATTTTGAAGGGGCTCCATGGATGAACTATATCCATGGATGAAGAGCTAACATACCTTAGGTATGAATCCCAACGAATTTGAGTAGAAAAGCTTGCTCCTTCAACCCTAGCTTCCACTTTCTTCTTCTTTTTCCTTGAAGTTCTTAGAGAGCGAATTTTGGGGAAAATTAGGTTTTGATTTAGGATTTTTGAATTATGAGGAAGATGACTTAATTTGGGGGTCTTAAATAATTATATTATTAGTCTAATTTAGTGTAAAACGATGTCACTTAGTAATAAATAAAAATGGAAAACCCCATAATGCCCCTAAGCTTAACTGCCAAAAAACAGTTCCAGGCCTCACCCACGACCCACCACTGACGGACCGTGATTGGACCCACGGCCCATGCTGGTGAAACGTGGTTGTGGTTCTGGGACTTGTTTCCTGGGGCCTTGACCTACGACCCCTCACCCAAGAGGCGTGGGAGGACCTACGGGGCGTGGGTTTCCCTCGTGGGTTACTGCCCAGGCAGCCTCCTTAGGGTCCTCCTCAAGGACCCATGGTTCGTCCTTGGGGTTTGAACATGAAAACAATTATTTTAAGGTATGAGGAGGTTATATCGATGACTCTAACCCCCACGTCAAGCTCTAGTTTAGCCTACTAGTTTTCGGGGTGTTACAGGCACATAGGTATGGGACACGGGTAATCGCTACTTGTCCACTCGCTTCTAAACTTAACTTCTACGGAATAGTTCTTAATCATATTGATCTTAGCTCATGAAGGAACATGGGTAGTCGCCTCTTGTCCTTACACCATGTGACATCAGTAATCGCCTCTTGTCATTCTATTAGAGAGCATGGGTAATCGTCTCTTGTCATTCTATTAGAGAGCATGGGTAATCGCATCTCTCCTCATCATTAGCATAGCTTCTTAGCATTGGTTCATTTTAGGTGAGAAAGCCTTTCAACCCTAAGAACCCTTATCATGTGAGAAAATCTTTCACAATTCATGCTTACATGTGTATATGAGAAATCCTTTCAACAACACAACAATAGCAATAACGACATCATTGATACTTCACTCTCAAAGCATCCTTAAAACATTTACATAGGCTTCATAAAAACATGCATAATTTCATAATTCACCCTTTCAAGGTTCAAGTCCACTTTCAATAATCATTGTCTAGAAAACATGAGTTAGGTATGGGTTCATAGAAATTCATCATAGATTTGTACAAACTGATCAATTCATCATTGATTTCATGAAACTCTTCTTTCATAATCCAAGACCCACATTATATGCTCATAATTAGAAAACGTGGGAATTACATGGGTTCATGGGGGATCATCATAAAAATATGAGATTAACTCAATTCATGCATCATAGATGAGAAATCAATTAATTAGATCAACAATTAGGAGTACCCATAACATAGAAGAAAACCCTAACTCAATTGGAAAATTTTAACTTTGAAAATAGGAGAATTTAGAAACTTCATGAATGGAAGGAATCCATGGATGAAAACTATCATACCTTAACTTCAATTGCTTAACTTCAATGGAAAAATTGGAGATTTGACTTACAAATCCTAGCTTGGACCCTTCTTCTTCAAGTTTTCTTGAGAGAGAAATATTTGGGGAGGGAGACTTTTTCTTCTTTTGTAAATTTGAGGGAATAATTTTATTTTAGAGTTAAAACACTTATATAGGGGTTTTGGTGAAGGGTAAAATGACATAGTATTAGGCTAAACTAGTTAGGAAAAGACCCAACTACCCCTAGGACATAACTGTCGTCCCCAAACGACACCTCAAGCTGACGGACCGTGGTTTAACCGATGGTCCATCCTGCACGTCCGTCATTAGGCGTCATAAACTAAGATTTGGGGCTCTGAACTACGGACCCTCAACCACAGACCGTGAACCCAACGACGGTCAGTTGGTTCAGGCCGTGGTTCTAGGTTTTCTGAGCAACATTGGGAGACTATTCATGGACCAGACCCACACTCCGTGGCTTAGTTCAGGGGTCGTGGTTGGACTCCATTGGATGGAACCAGAAAATCTAGAAAACTTGCTCTGTTGCCCTTTCTCGAATCCGAGGTGTTACAATATTACTAGAGCTTTTCTGGACAGGTTCTTCTCAAGAGAGTTAAGGGACGCTAAGGCCCAGGAGTTTATGATTTTGAACCAGGGTTCAATGTCAGTCCAAGAATGTGGGCTGAAGTTCACCCAGCTCTCCAGGTCTGCTCCATAAAAGGTTGCCGATCCAAGAGCACAAATGAGAAAGTTCATATTTGTAGTATCTGATCTGGTGAAGACCGAGTGTAGGAATGCTATGTTGTTAGGGGATATGGATATCTCCAAATTAATGACCTATGCTCAGCAGGGTGAGGGAGATAAGCAAAAAGAAATGGTTAAGGACAATAAGAAGGCTACAACTGGGAATTATGAATACTCTCAGCAAAGGTAGGGCAGTGGAAATAACTCACAGTTTCAGCAGAGGTCTACAGCCCCAGCACCTTCATCAGCAAGTGCTCCGTCCCCCAGGTTTCGATAGGATCAAAAAGGTAGGGAATCAGGCTCTAAGTCACAAATGAGTGCTTTGGGTGATAAGACTTTTCCAACTTGCCCAAAGTGTGAGAAAACCCATCCGGGTGCGTGTCTTGCTGGCAGAGAGGGGTGTTTTAGTTGTGGCCAATCTGGTAATAGGTTGAAGTATTGCCCTTCTTCCAGGCACGGACAAGGAGGTAACAGGGCTTAGTCTACTACTACAACAGCGCCAGCAGGTCGCCCCACTCAACAGGGTGCCTTATCTGGTATAGGTGGTGGTCAGCACCAGAACAGGTTGTACGCTCTTCAGGCTCACCAGGAAAAGGAAGATTCTTTCGATGTGGTCACTGGTACGTTGAGAGTCTTCCATTCAAATGTTTATTCATTGTTAGATTCAGGGGCTACACTTTCTTTTGTAACTCTCTATATAGCAGTAAACTTTGGTGTCACTCCAGAAAATCTCTCAGAACACAACTCAGTCTCTACTCAAGTTGGTTACCCAGTTATATCTAGATGGGTATACAAAAATTACCATGTCACAGTTTCTCAGAAAGTCACCTCAGCAGACACTGTAGAGTTAGAAATGGTAGATTTCGATATCATTCTAGACATGGATTGTCTACATTCCTGTAATGCCTCAGTTGATTGTAGAACTAGGATCGTTTGGTTTCAGTTTCTAAATGAGCCAGTCTTCGAGTGGAAGGGTAGTAGCTCAGTGTCCATAGGTCGATTTATCTCTTACCTTAAGGCTAGAAAAATGATTTCCAAAGGGTATATCTATCATATTGTTCAGGTTAAGCATTCAAACTCTGAAACCCCAACTCTTTAGTCAATCCCGGTAGTAAATGACTTTCCCGAAGTGTTCGTAGAAGATCTTCCCGGAGTTCCTCCCGAAAAGGAAATCGACTGCAGAATAGATCTCCTCCTAGATACCCACCCTATTTCGATTCCTCCTTACAGATTGGCTCCAGTGGAGCTTAAGGAATTGAAAGAAAAGTTGAAAGACCTTCTAGATAAGGGCTTCATCAAACCTAGTATCTCTCTATAGGGTGCCCAGGTGTTGTTCGTGAAAAACAAAGATGGTTCTCTCAGAATGTGCATTGACTATCGACAGTTGAAAAAAGTCACAATCAAGAATAAATATCCTATCCTTAGGATTTCTGACTTGTTCGACAAACTTTCGGGTGCTATTTACTTTTCAAAGGTAGACTTTAGATCTGGCTATCATCAGCTTAGAATCAGAAATAGTGAAATCCCGAAGAAAACCTTCAGGACTAGGTATGGTCACTATAAATTTGTAGTTATGTCTTTTGAATTAACAAATGCTCTTGCAACTTTCATGGATTTAATAGACTGGGTGTTCAAACAGTATTTGGACTTGTTCGTCATCATTTTTATTGATGATTTCCTCATTTATTCTCGGAGTGAGGAAGAGCATGTTACTCATCTGAGAGTTGTTTAGCAGACTTTCAAAGATCGCCAACTATTCGCTAAGTTCAACAAATGTGAATTCTAGATATATTCCATCAGATTCCTTTGTCATATGGTATTTAGCGAAGGGATCCGAGTGGATTCTCAGAAAATTGAGGCAATACAGCACTGGCCCAGACCCATCTCTCCAAAAGATATCAGAAGTTTCTTAGGTTTGGCCGGTTATTACAGGAGATTTGTTGAAGGATTTTCATCCATAGCTTCCCCATTGACAAAGTTGACTCAGAAGAAGGTCAAATTTCAATGGCCAGATGAGTGTGAGAAAAGCTTCTCAGAACTGAAGACTAGGTTGACTATAGCTCTTGTGTTGACTCTACCAGATGGTTCAGATGGTTATGTGATTTATTGTGATGCCTCTAGGGTCGGCCTAGGTTGTGTGTTGATTCATCGAGGTAAGGTCATAGCTCATCCTTCTAGACAGCTTAAGGTCCACGAGAAAAATTACCTGACTCATGACCTCGAACTTGCTACTGTAGTATTTGCCCTAAAGATTTGGAGACACTACCTGTATGATGTTCATGTTGATGTATTCACAAATCATAAGAGACTCTAGTATGTGTTCACCCGGAAAGAGTTTAATCTTCATCAGAGGAGATGGCTTGAATTACTAAAAGACTATGACATGAATGTGCTTTACCATCCGGGTAAGGCCAATGTAGCGGTTGATGGTCTCAGCAGACTATCTATAGGTAGTGTAGCACATGTTAAAGAAGAAAAGAAAGAGTTAGCCAAAGATGTTTACCAGCTTGCTTGCTTAGGAGTTTGCCTTACGGACACATCAGATGGTGGTGTGATAGTTCAGAATTGTTGAGAATCTTCATTGGTAGTGGAGGTTAAAGAAAAATAGGACAGTGATCTTATATTACTTCAGTTGAAATGTGCAGTTCATCAGCAGAAAGTGAGTTTTTCTCCCATGGGGGAGATGGTGTGCTTCGTTACTAGGGTCGCTTATGTGTTCCTAATGTGGGTGAGTTGAGGAAGTAAATCATTATAGAAGCTCATAAATCCAGGTTTTCCATTCATCCAGGTTCCACTAAGATGTACCGTCATCTATGGGAAGTCTATTGGTTGAATGGCATTAAGAGGGACATAGCAGACTTTGTGCCTAAGTGTCCTAACTGTCAACAGGTTAAGGTAGAACATTAGAAACCAGAAAGTATGACTCAAGAGATTAACATTCCTACATGGAAGTGGAAAGTGATAAACATGGACTTCATTATGGGTTTACCTCGTACTCGAAGACAACATGACTTCATTTGGGTGATAGTGGATATTGTCACGAAGTCCGCTCACTTCTTGGTTGTCAAGACTACGGATTCAGCGAAGGACTACGCCAAACTCTACATCAATGAGATAGTCAGGTTGCATGGGGTTTCCTTGTCAATCATCTAATATAGAGGTCCTAAGCTTACCTCTAATATCTGGAAATTGTTTCAGAAAGGTCTTGGTACTAAGGTAAATCTCAGTATATCATTTCATCCACAGATGGATGGTCAGGAAGAGCATAACTTTCAGACCTTAGAGGACATGTTAAGAGTTTGCGTGATCGATTTCAAGGGTAGTTGGGATGATCACCTATCTCTCATAGAGTTCACCTATAATAATAGCTTACATTCCAGTATTCAAATGGCCCCGTATGAGGCACTATATTGGCATAGATGCAGGTCCCCGATTTGTTGGTTTGAACTAGGGGAAGCAGCCTTGATTGGGCCAGATTCGGTTCATGAGGCTATGGAGAAAGTTCAACTTATCAGAGATAGACTAAAGACAACTCAGAGTAGTCAGAAGTCCTATGCAGATGTGAGCAAAAGGGACTTAGACTTCTAAATTTATGATTGGATTTCCCTGAAGGTGTCACCTATGAAGGGGGTGATGACATTTTGCAAGAAAGGAAAGCTTAGTCCTAGATATGTAGGTCCTTACAGAATCCTGAAATGGGTTGGTAATGTGTCTTATGAGTTAGAGTTTCCAGAAAAACTAGCACCGGTTCATCTAGTCTTTCACATTTCCTTCGTGAAGAAGTCTGTAGGTAATCCGGCATCGATAGTACCTTTAGAGAGTGTGGTTGTGAAGGATAGTTTCACTTATGAAGAGGTGCCAGTTGAAATTCTTAACCGTCAGGTTCGTAGGTTGAGAAATAAGGAAGTCGCTTCAGAAAAGTTTTTGTGGAGGAGTCAGTCCATAGAGGGAGCTACGTGGGAAGAAAAAGTAGCCATGATGGCCAAGTATCCTAAAATCTTTCCTTCCGATTTTGTTTCAGCTTGAGGTAATAGTTCCTCTCCAGTCTCTCAGTTACTCTTGTGTAATTCAGTCTCATTATCTTGTTCCCTCAGTTATCCTTGCATTTCAGCATATTTGCATGTTCATGGAACTCAGTTCAGTTAGATATCAGTTTCTAGTACCCAGTAATAGGGATTATAGCCCTTCCCTTTGTAATCAACTTGTTAGACTTCATTCGAGGATGAATGTTCCCAAGGGGGAGATATTGTAACACCTCGGATTCGAGAAGATGGAAAAAATGCAGCTTTCCAAGATCTGTTGTCAGGACCAATGCAAGCCATCGATGGACCGTGTGTCAGACCACAGACCATAGGTGAGGTCTCTTCATTGGGTTCCAGACTTACGGCTCTCTGATCCCACCCACGATCGACCAGTACGGTCCGTGGTTGGACCTACAGACCGTATGTCTGGCCGTAGGTGAGGGTCAGCAGCTAATTAGATAAAAATGGCTTTTGGGTGAACTTCAAATGGTCATATCATTTCGCACAAAATGTACTATGTGGCCTATGACCTATCAAATTAAAGATAATTGAGTGGTCTTTCCAACGCCACTGAGTTTACTAAAATCTAATCTCGGAGTAAAAAGTTATGCTCATTTTAGTGAAGTCCTATCGAGCAGAGCAGCAAACCACGACCCAGTTGATGGGCAGTGGTTCAAACCATGGCCCGTCAGTCCCCTCGTGAGTGGCACTTTGTCAGCCGTAAGTCAGGATCGTTTTTGTCTTTTCCCCTAAGCTTTAGGTACTTAAACTACATCGTTTGATACCCAAACTACGTCATTTTACTCAGTCTAAGCCTAATAATCTAGTCAGACATACCCAGAACCCTCATTCTCCAAAAACCATCCAAGTTAAAACGAAAAGAAGAGAAAGAGGCGCCAATTTATTTCAAGAACAAGTAGTAGAGTTCTTCAAAGTTCAGCCGCGAAATCCAAATGATTTCTCTGTAGATTTCGTCACCAGCTATGTGAGATTGTACCAGTGGGTTCCTTTCACCCATTAGGTCCCTAGAATTCAGTTAGTTCTTCATATTCTCATAAACTGTTCAAACCTAGGATTTCTAGATTTTCAAGATTTATTGTGATTATGGTTTCTTTGATCTAAATAACTTGTTTTTTGACAATTTGTAATAATTCCTTGCATAGAACTCACAACTCTAGCCTGTGTAAATTTATCCTAGTTCATGAATTATACTTGCTAGGACAGTCAGACATAAATTCATGCTTCCGATTTGGAATGCCATATTCTCAGTATATAAATGTTGCATTCTCAGCTAACATGTCATTTTTTGAGCTATTCATATTTAGTGCATTTTAGCTTCATGAATATTCAGATGGGATTAGACTTAGCACCAAGTTGGACTAGGGTTCAACGTACCCTCAAATTCCAAAAACTACGTGCCTGCGTAGTTTTATAACTCCCCTCTGTTGGGCATCAGATTTAGTGATCACGCCACTAACACGCCTCTATTCCTCTGGGAAGGTATATTGGGTCCTCTCGATGGGGCGTATACATCAGACTCCATGTTTAGCTCACGTGGTTTATGTCGGTTAATAGTAGCTCCCACAGTCTGACTCTTCGTGCATTGACCAGGTTTTCAGTAGATACTTCAGTATACAGTTCAGCATGTTATCTTCATGATTAGTACTAAGTCATTGCATTATGTTTATCGTTCAGTTTTACTTCAGTACATATCTATATCCTTGTTCAGATTATATCATTTCTCAGTTATGCATTGTTCAGCTTAAATACTTTGTTCAGCTTAGCATATCTATATCCCGCGTGCTCAGTACATTCCAAGTACTGACACATACTTTGCACACCATCGTTTCATGATATAGGTTCAGGAACTCAGCATCCAAATCACACTTAGATCAATTTTTTATTCAATTTCAGCAGCTTTAGTTGTGAGTCCTCAAACTTCGAGGACAATAGACATGCATTCTATTTTAGTCTTTATTTCCAGTTTTCAGTTTTGTTAGAGTTAGCTGGGGGCAGGTCCCAGCAACTCAATTTAGTAGAGGCTTTTCAGACATAGTAGTAGATTGAGCTCGAGTTGTTAAGTGTTGTTTCACTCATCACTAAACTCTTGTTATTATATCTTATATATTCAGACTAGTTGGGTTTTTCCCCATTTCAGATATCCACTGTTTTTAACTTCCGCATAGTACATGTTTTACTTAGTCATTTTCAGTATGCTTGATATATTCTAGACTCAAGGTTAGCTTGGGGTCATTCGTGATCCTAGGTCCTGTGTTACGTCTAAGGGGTAGCCTCGGGGAGTGACACACCAAGTATGTGAAGAAGATATTGGCGAATAAGAGAAGGTTGACTGAGTATAAAGTAGTGGGACATATTGTAAAGTGCAGTTGCAAAATTCATAATAGACCTAAAAAGCTGAAAGATTCGACTAGCTTTATGGTATAAATTTTAATTGGCTAAAATGTCCATGCTCGGGGGTTATGTGATTTGTGTGCAAGTATAAATCTCATGTTGTCATCCTTATATAAAAACATTGGTTGGGAAGTCAAAAACCAACCACTATCATCTTAGAGCTTCCAGATATATCTATCGCTAGGCTAGAAAGGGGTAGTGGAAGATATGTTGGTACAAGTAGGGTCATTAATATTCCCTCTGGACTTTGTGGTCCTAAATTTAGAGCCTGATCCTGAAGTTCCATTAATCTTGACACGACCTTTCTTAGCCACAGGGTGATCATTGATTGATGTGGCGTCTTGGAGGTTCACCATGAGAGCCCATGATAAGGTAGAAATATTTGATTTCTATCACACTTTGAAATTTTCGGCAGTCTTTGAGGAACTGTTTGCTATCACTGTTGTAGATCTAGTCATAGAATCACATTATATTACTTCTAGAGATCCTTTGGAAAGAGTATTGGTAGGACATTACATGTTTGGGGATGTAAAAGGTTAAGAATTGGCCACTTATCTTGATGTGGAACTTTTGAGGACCCTAAGAGGAGATGCAAAACCATTAATTCGAGTTTTAGGGCCTCCACCCAAATAGTCGATGGTTGAAGCACCCAAGTTATAGCTTAAATCTCTTTTGATGCACCTAAGGTACGCATATCTTGGAACCAATGAAACTTTACCATTGATACTTTATTTAGAGTTATCTGAAGCACAAGTTCTTACAACATTTAAGATTTTAAAGCAATGAAAGAAAGCTATATGGAGGAAGGCCACAATCTTAGTGCAAAAAATCAATGTCGGATAAATCCCCTGATAAATAAGTGGTGAGAAAAGAGGTGATCAGGTTGTTAGATAACAATATTATTTACGCGATCTCTGATAGTAAATTAGGAAGTCTTGTGCAGTGTGTACCAAAGAAAGGTGGTAAGACAGTGGTGAAGAATGAAAAGAAATGAGTTGATTCCAAAAAGATGAGAGAAGGGTTTTCATGGATTACGATAAATTAAATGATGCCATAAGAAAGGATCACTATCCTGTCCCATTCATTGATCAAATGCTTGACCATTTAGCAGGGCAGGAGTACTATTGCTTTTTAAATGATTAGTTTTTATATAATCATATTGTGATTGGACCTAAGGATCAATAAGAGACTACTTTCACCAAACCTTATACAATATATGCTTTTAAACATATGTCATTTTGACTTTGTACTGCACCGGTCACTTTCCAGTGATGTAAGATGATTATTTTCATGACATGGAGAACTTTTCATAGGTATTCATGATGACTTATCCATATTTGGGAAGTCTTTTGAGGTATGTATTCAAAACCTTAATATTGTATTCACTCATTGTGAAGACACAAACTTAGTACATAATTGGTAAAAATGTCACTTCTTGGACGACATAGTTTTATCACAAGGTATCCAAGCATGGACTAGAGGTTGATCAAGTTAAAGTTGAGGTAATAGAGAAATTGCCACCTCCTAGTTCTATAAAAAGAGTGAGAAGTTTTCTAGGACATCCAGGTTTTTACTTGAGATTCATCAAGTACTTTTCCAAGACTGACAGACCTATGTGCAGTCTCTTGGAGAAAGAGATGAAATTTAGTTTATTGAAAATTGTGTTAAAGCGTTTGAGGTGTTGAAGCTTAACTTAATCAAAGCTCAAATATTGATTGCTCTTAATAAAGAGTTAACATTTGAACTCATGTGTGGTGCAAGCGATGTAGAGTGGGTGCAGTATTGGGACAAAGAAAAGATAAGGTGTTCCATTCGATATATTATGCTAGCAAGAGCCTCAATTCTACCCAAGCTAATAACACAATTACTGATAAAGAGAGGCTTTATCAAATGTTCACCATCGACAAGTTCATATCGTAATTGGTAGGAACCAATGTGATTGTTTATATGATCATGCAACTATTAGGTACCTATTCAACAAGAAGGATACTATGCCACGACTTATTAGATGGATATTGCTTCTTCAAGAATTTGACCTTGAAATCAAAGACCAGAAAGGCACAAAGAATCAAATAGATGATCATCTTTTGTTGTTAGAAGGCTTCTTTCATATTTAAGAAGGGAAACAAATACAAGAAGAGTTTCCAGATGAGCAGTTGATGGCCTTAGATATATCCCATGTGGTGTGGTATGCTCATATAGTAAATCTATGTGTAAGTGGAGTGTTCCCACTAGGTGCAACTACACAACAAAGAAAGAAGCTGAAGCATGATGCTAAATTTTATATTTAGGATGAACCATTCTTGTTTAAACAAGGGGTGGATCAAGTGGTGAGAAGATGCATTTTAGAAAAAGATGTCAAACAAATGCTCGAGTGTTTTAATGCAAGTCTTGATGGAGGATATCATGAAGGCAAGGTATTACAATTTGGCTTCTTTTGGCCCTCTTTGTTCTAGGATTACGTAGCTTATGTGAAACAATTTGACCAAAGTCAAAGGTTGGATACAATATCTCGAAGACATGATATGCCACTAAAAATATTCTTCACGTTGAAATCTTTGATGTGTGGGTTATTGACTTTATCGATCCTTTCCCACCATCA
The DNA here is from genome assembly GCA_029582245.1 of Solanum etuberosum. NCBI lineage: Eukaryota > Viridiplantae > Streptophyta > Magnoliopsida > Solanales > Solanaceae > Solanum > Solanum etuberosum. Next base: position 68,475 of record JAJONR010000434.1, on the reverse strand, counting down.
GAAGGAAAAAAAATACATTCTAGTGGTTGTTGATTATGTGTCCAAATGGGTCGAGGATGTAGCTCTTCACACGAATGATTCAACGGTGGTGTTTAAATTCATAAATAAGCATATTTTCACTTGTTTTGGTACACCAAGAAAGATAATAAGTGATGGAGGTAAGAACTTCATTAACCATTTAGTGAAAGTGTTGTATACGTCATAAGGTAGCTACAACATACCCCCTAAAAACTAGTGGCCAATTTGAAGTGTCAATCGAGATGAAAAGAAAATCTTGAAGAAAACTATTAATGCTCACCAAAAAAATTGGTCTGAGAAACTCGATGATGTTTTATGGGCATGCACGACAACATTTAAAACACTAATAGGGACTTCTCCTTATCACATGGTTTTCAGGAAAGCATGTCATCATCCGGCAGAGTTAGAGCATCAAGCGTATTGGATGATAAAGAAACTTAATCTTGACCCAGATCTAACAGGCAGAAAAAGAATAAGAAAATAACATGAACTTGAGGTTCTTAGACTCCATGCTTTTGAGAACGCTAAGTTTTACCAAGAGAAGTCTAAGAGATGGCTTAAGAAGCACATAGTTTGTGAGTGGTAGAGTTACACTCAATTGAGGCCTATTTAGTTTAACAATTAGTGTCCTCAATGCCTATTATGTCCTATTCTAATGATATTTTGATGATTTGCAGATATAAAGGCTAAGGGATAAGGCAAGAATGAATACTTGAAAGAACGGCCAAAAACTTTGAAAAGAGTAGAAAGTCCAGATCTGATGTCTGCCCAATAAAAAGAGTGAATCACCCAAATGGTTGAACCTCGCGGAATCGGACACTGTTTGGAGATAAAGTGAAAAATTCAATGGGTGGAGTAGGGTCACATTGTCTATCCATAAAATTGCTAAAGGAGAACCTATTTGCATCGCCGTAAGTGGCAAAATGTAGGGAAAAAATGAAGGTTATATTAGGTGCACAAGGTCACACTCGGAGATTTGCCAATCATGAAGGGCGTGTTCCATCGAGTTTGCTCAATCAAGTTCAAAAACCTGAAGCCTGAAGCCAACCAAAGGTGAACTAAACCATACAAATGGTGATTCAGCGAGTTAGTTCAGTGAGTCCAACTAATGTCACTAAATGGGATGTGGAAGAATTTTTTTGAAAATTTATGAATACTTTGAAAGCGAGAGAGAGTGAATTTATCTTATATTTTATCAGTTTTTACTCCTGAAACTCATAAGGAAAACTATTGAGTATTGTTCTTACTTTGTGGTTTTTAAAATTGCTATTGTATTTGACAATTGGATAGTGAAATCAAAGTGGGCGTTAATTATAATTTCTTAATTTCTTCAAATTCATGGTTGTTATCATAAGAGGTATGATTTCTGCACTTTGTTTGATGGGTGGCTAAAACTCCAATTTCTAGAGGTGTGATTATGAAATTAAGTGTTGATTTAACTTAGTGAGTTTCTTGTATTGCTCTATTTTATTGCTTTCTAATATGGATTTGAGCTATTATCATGTGATTAATTTAGGTGTTAGGGTGGCCAACTTAATCCTAGCTCAGATAACTAATTGGTTGTTGAGAGAGACCAATATGAGTGGGTAATTAGTTCAATGTTTGCAATCTAGCTTAAACTAGTTGTAAAAGCAAAGTAATGGTTTGAATTGTGTATCACATAAATTAATTTTATGAGATCGAAAGAATATTATCATTATAAAAAATGACACAGCTTATCCATGTTTGTTTAGCTTTGTCGAGCAATACAATATTACCCCTTTGTGACATTGATTTCCAATCCCCACACTTGTAGAATCAACTCAACTAGTTTAAACTTTGTTAAATTCAATCTTTTGTTATTGCTTGATTTTGAAATCATTTGATTAATCCAGTTGAATCATCCACCCATTTGTCTCATTCACTACATTTGATTAGTTGCACCTTAATTCACTTATTGAACTTTTAACCTCACACTACTCCTTGTGATATTCGACCCCGACTCTTATTTGGGTAATTTTTATTTACAACGATTGCTTACTCTTTGGACTTGTTTTAAAGAGTAGTTTGAGCGTTATTATAAATTGTGCCGCTGCTAGGGAGTAGTAGCTAGGAAATTTATTTGAGAAGTAATTTGTGTATTGATTTGCTTATTGTTAAACAATCTTATGCTTGGTTATATCATTATGTCATATTGATAGGTGGAACAATGAATCGAAGCAAAGGTGATAAGTTAGTCGTCATGGGAAAGATAAGAATGTTAGAAAAAAGGATGCGGTGAATTCTAATGTCACCAATGAGATTTGAGTGATTCAGTTACAAACTGTTCAAAAGAATTTTACCATAAAGGAACCTCTGTTACAACTACTAAAAATGAGAAGATTATTTGGAGCTTATAAACATGAATATCCTAACTTTCACCTCCGCATGTTTGTGAATGTGTGTGGACCTTTTGTGGTTGATTGTATTTCAACAGAATTGATGTGGTTGAGGTTGTTTCCTTTTTCCTAGATAACAGAGGCTACTAGTTGGTTTATTGAGTTGCCACAAAATTTTATTTCCTCTTGGGAAGGATTTACTGGTGCTTTCCTTAATAGATTTTCCCCTTTCTAAAGTGATAAAACTGAGGACTTGTATTAAAAATTTAAAAAGAGTGAATGGAGAACCCGTTCATGAGTCGTGGCTGTATTTTAAAAGGGCCTTGTTACAATGCCTTCACCATAGTTTTCTGGACAAGCTATTGTTGTAATACTTCTACCAGAGTCTTGATATGGAAAATAAAGGGTTGGCCGACCATCTTATTCATGGTGGTATCGTTAGACAAACATATGTGGTGGCTTCAAGATTTCTTAATGCAATGATGAAAATTAATCAAGCTTGGTATACTAATAAGGACCATGTTTCACTCCCACACTTAGGAATGCTTAATGAACAAGAGGAGAAAAATTGGGAGTGTGATAAAAGTATTGCTAAATTGATAGCCCAACTTGATATTTTGTTCGAGCATGTCATTAGAAGGGTATAAAATTTTGTAAATGTCGTATCCTGAATGATGTATGATGAGAGGTTTCACTCAAGTGGTAGAAAATTGGAGGGTCTCTGTTAACCTACCAAAGGCTTGCCGGAAATTAATGTTGGACCGTAAATAGTGAAGGAAGTTTGTATGGAAATGAATATGAAGTTGACAAGTATACATTGCTTCATGACTTTCATGACCCATTGAGAACTCCAACTGAGGACTTTTTAACCATTACTCTTGATAAAGTGAAAGGGTCCGATATGATTTTACAAGAAAAGAAGAGTGACGTTTCAACATTGTCCACTACCTTGATCTCACACTCATCAGCCATTAAGATACTTGAAGAAAAGATGGGTCAGTTGTCTGCCATTGTATACTCAAGTCCCAATGAAGATTTTGTGACCCTTGCAAATGAAAATCCAATGAATGATATTCAAGTGTCAACCATAGTCACCCGAAGTGGAAAGACATTGAAAGATAAAACAAGGCTAGATAATGTAAATGCTGAAAAGGTAGTTGCCAATGATGAACCACCTAAGGGGAGGAGAAATACACAAACAAAAGAGGTTGAAAGTGAGACTAATTCGAACATGAAGGAGGGCGATGTTTCACCCAAACCACACTACCCCAAATCAAGATAACTCCTCCTTTTCCACAACGATTGGGGAGGAAAGATGATAATGCAAAATTCCAAAAGTTCTTGGAGATAGTGAAAGACTTGAAAGTGAATATCCCTTTGGTGGATGCATTGACCGATATTTTAGTTTATGCCAAATATACGAATGAAATGGTCACAAAGAAGAGAGTAGTAGATTGTGAGCCAATTGAAATGCCACAAACATGTGGTGCGGTTATGAAAAAGAATGCAGTCCTCAAAAAAGATAACAGGGAGCTTTCACTATTTCATGTACCATTGGTATATGCACATCCGCAAAAGTCTGGGGTGATCTTGGTGTAAGTATAAATCTAATGCCATTGATGATCTTTAATAATCTTGGATTGATGAACCACAACCAAAAAAATTGAGACTCTTGATGGTCGATAATTCAATAAAAATGCCAGTTTGTGTGGTCTATGATGTTTTGGTAAAGGTAGACAAGTTTTAATTTCCCGCTGATTTGTAGTGCTGGATTGCTAGATTGATATTCATATGCTGATTATTCTTGGTAGACCTTTCTTTTCCACGGGTAAATCTTTGGTTTATGTGGAAGGTCAGTGAGTTGAAGATTCTAGTCAATTATAAAGTAGTTAGCTTCAATATCAACCAATCGATGAAGTATCCATGTGATATGCAGGTTGTGTCTCACTTGGATCAGATTGATAAGGTTGTAACAAGTATAGGGAAAGCCACATATAATGGGTACTCGCTGGCAGTTGTGTTACTTAATTATGAACAAGCCGAAATAAGTGACTATGATGAAGTTGAGGTTGCTCTTGTGGTTGTTATCTCACATGCTTAATTTAAAAAGATGTTGGATCTGAATTTGCCTAATAGAGAAGCACCACTGGCCAAGCCATCTATTTTTTATCCACCAAAGTTAGAATTGAAAGATCGTCCTCCTCATCTCAAATATATATTAGGTGGACAACAACACACTACCAATTATAATCTCTTGTGATCTTGAAGAATGACAAGTGGGGTTGTTAATCAGAGCATTGGGAAGGCACGTTAGAGCCTTGGGGTAGTCAATTCTTGACATAGAGAGAATCTCTTTAGGTGTGTGCACTCACAAGATTAATTTAACTAAGGGTGCAAACCAAGCATTCAGCACCAAAGGAGGTTAAATGCTCCAATGCAAGAAGTTGTGAAAAAGATGATCATAAAATGGTTGGATGCAAGAGTTATCTTTGTAATTGCAAATAGCTAATGGGTGAGTCTGGTTGAATGTGTTCCTAAAAAGGGTGGTATAACGGTAGTCCCAAATGAAAAGATCAAAGTCATCACTACTAGGGCTGTAACTGGGTGGCGAATATGTATGGATTACTGGAAATTAAATTCATGGACCGAGAAGGACCAGTTCTCTATGTCGTTTATTGATCAGATTCTTGATAGGCTTGCGGGTAAAGTATGGTATTGTTTCCATGATGGGTACTCCGGGTACAACCAATTATCCATAGCACTCGAAGATCAAGAAAAAATTACTTGTATTTGCCTCTATGGGACTTTTTCCTTCAAACGAATGCCCTTTGGGTTGTACAACGCATTGGCCACTTTACAACGGTGCGCGTTACCATTTTTTGTAGATATGGTAGAGGACTTTGTGAAAGTATTCATGGATGATTTTTCATTTATTAAGGATTCATTTGAAGGGTTCTTGACGCATTTAGAGACGGTACTTCAAATAAGTGTGGATTCCAACTTGGTTCTTGATTTGGAGAAATTCCATTTCATGGTTAAGGAAGTAATCCCACTTAGGCACAAAATCTCTGGTGATGGTATTGAAGAAGAACAGGCAAAAAATCAAGTGATTGATAAGTTACCTCACTCAATTTCAGTGAAGGGAGTGAAAATTTTCCTTGGCCATGCTGGATTCTATCCATGATTCATTAAGGATTTCTCAAAAGTGGTTATTGCATTGTGTAGGCAGCTTGAAAACGAGAACATTTTTTAATTTGATTCCACTTGTTTGGAGGCTTTTGTGATTTGGAAGAAAATATTGTCTTAGCCCCTATCATAATAGCACTGATTGGAATATTCCCTTCGAAATGATGTGTGATGCTAGTCGATTAGCCCTTGGTGTTGTTCTTGGTCAACGGAAAAATAAGTTCTTGCATCCCATCTACGATGCTAGATAAACATTCAATTGTTCCCAAAAGAACTATATCGTCACAGAGCAAGAGTTGTTTATTGATGTATATCATTTGGAAAGCTTAGAGCCTATTTATTGGGTACCAAAGTTGTTTTGTATACTGATCATACCGCTCTAAGACACTTAATGAAAAAGAAAGACGCCAAACCATGACTGATTTACTGGATGTTTCTCCTTCGAAAAATTGATTTTGATGTGACTGATAGAAAGGGGTGTGAAAACTAAGTATCTGATCACCTATCGAGGCTTGAATTGGAGGCTGAAATTGCTAAGGGAAAATACATTTACTATGTTTTCCTTGATGAATCAGTAATGTCAATTTCTCAAACCTCATCCCCTTGGTATGCCGTTATGAAAACCTTTAATGTATGTAGGTAGTTACCAGATGATTTGATTAGTCATCAAAGCTGGAAATTCTTATTTGATGTGAAGAGGTATGTATGGAATGAATCATTCCTTTTTAGAGAATATGCCGATGATATTATCCGGCTTTGTGTACCCTAGATGGAAGTGGAAGAGATATTTGAAGCCTTCCATGCTTCACCGGCAGAAGGACATTATGGCGGAATATGTATAACTTCTAAAGTGTTACAATTTGGTTATCGTTGGCCCATATTTTTCAGAGATGCACATCCCTTTGGCAAGTGTTGTCTTCAATGTCAAACGCAAGGGAGTGTCTCTAGGAGCCATGAACTATCATTGTAACAAATTCTTAAGATTGAGATATTTGATATTTGGGGGATTTATTTCATGGGGCCTTTCCCTAGCTCTTTTGGGAACAAGTACATCTTAGAGGCAGTTGATTTTGTGTCCAAGTGGGTGGAGGCAATAGATTTTCCCAACAATGAAGGGAGAATCATCACCAAGTTCCTAAAGAAAAAAAAATTCACAAGGTTTTGTACCATAAGGGCCACTATAAGTGATAGTGGCTCACATATCTGCAATAGCCAGTTTGAGGCACTACTATTTAAGTATGGGGAGAAACATAAGGTCACAATGCCATATCATCCATAATCTAGCACCGAACCGATTGGTCTAGTAAGCTAGTTGATGCACACGGGCTTATCAAACAACATTAAAATCCCTTATTCGCATATCTCCATATCAATTGGTAATTGAAAAGGCATGTCATCTTCCGGTTGACCTAGAACACAAAGCATTATGGACATTGAAGAGGGAGAATTAAAATTTGGAAGTGGCACCCAAAAATCGTGTGGGTCAACTACTTGAATAGGATTAGTTTCGGTTACAAGCGTATGAGAGCTCCGGAATCTACAAAGAGAAAGTTAAATGTTGGCATGATGCAAAGATAATGCATTGGGAGTTTAAAATGGGTGAACTAGTCCTCCTTTTCATTTCACGATTGAAATTTTTCCAGGGTAAGCTAAAGTTGAAGTAGACCGGTCCGTACACGGTCACTTAAGTGTATGGGAATGGAGCAATTGAAATTGACGATGTTATGGAAGTCAAATTCAATGTTAACAGCCAAAGGTTGAATGTATACTTTGGAGAGGGTCGTGATATGAGAGTCATTGAAGTGGTGTACTTTGACGATGCTTGAAAGCATGTCCACATTGTGCAACGATGTTAAATAAAGAGCTTCTTGGGAGGAAACACAAGCATTATTGGTTTTCAATAATGTGTGTTCCAATTGTGCAGGATGGACTAACGATAGGTGATTTGGAGACCCATTTTGGTGATCCCCCGAGTTTAATAATTAATGCTCCAACGAGTTCGCCCATTGGGCAGCTCAACAATGTGGATGTACTATCATATTTGGTGGTGTACATCCCTAACTCGGTGATCCGCCGATTATGTTTGGCAAACCGGACTTAGTTCTTCTAATGAGCTGCACAATTTATGGGGTATACTGTCAACTTCCAGAATGAACGTGAAATATCGGTGATTCGCATAATTACTTTAGGTGATCAATCATCAATTCACCGAGTTGGACAATGATTTCTTATGGCCTACATGTATGGTCAGCAATTCGTCCTAGTTCAGTGAAACACCGACCTATTCGCCAATCTCACACCACCTTTCGGGTGTTAGGAAGTCTCTAAATCTAAGCTCTTTTATTCCTTTTCTTTACATTGAGAACACTACACTATTTCTTTTTGTAACACCCTGGATTCAAAAGAGGTAAAAAAAAAATTGCAGATTTAGAAAGTTGCAGGTGCCAACCGATGGTGGCCACCCACGGACCGTGGTGGGGACCACGGATCGTAGGGAGGGTCTGTTGTTGGGGCACCTCAACTTGACTCAGACCCCAAAAAGCACGGCCTGAACAACGCTCCGTCTGTCAGACCATGAACCGTTGTCCCAGGTCCGTAGGTCGAGCCCTAAATTTTGAGTCTCTGATCATCAAACCACGGCTGACCAGGACGGACCATAGGTCCATCCACGGTCCGTCGATCGGGGGTCCGTAGGTCCTCAGCTGGCAGTTATTTTAGGGACTTAAGGGTCTTTTCTAGTTTTGATTAAATCAAAGTGGTGTCGGTTTGCCTAAGTCTAGAACACTTATATTAGTATTTTTAACCCCCAAAATCCCCCATTCAAGTCATTCTCTTAAATCCCCAAAGAAAACCGAAACTCTCTCTCAAATATTCTCTCTCTAGAAGGTAGAAGAAGAAGGAAGATATTGAAGCTAGGTCAAGATCAAGTCTCCCAATCTTCAAGATTTTGTGGGCTTTGTGATTAAGGTATGATGTCTTTTCATCCATGGGATCCTTCCTTCCATGGAGTCCCCAAGAATTCCCCCAATTTAAAGAATTCCTCAATTCTAGCTAGGGTTTCTTCCAATGTTGTGGGTTATGATGAATGTTGATCCAATTGAGTGGATTATGATTGTTTATTATTGAATTGATAAAAGTTCATGTTTTAGGGGTGAAATTACATGTACCCATGCGTATTCCATGATTATAACCTAGAATTTGATAAATTAGGGTGATGCCTTGAAGGGAAACTTTATGTGTTTAGATAACTCCTTATAGGATTGATGAATTATGATTTGAATTGCTTGAGAATAAATCATAGATGATGATCATGAGATGTAGTGCTTTGAGAGTAAAGTCTATGATATGAATTGTTGGTAATTGATGTAAGTGTTGTGGAAGGGATACTTCCCACATGAATTGCTTAATTATGAATGTATGAATGTGAAAGGTTTAATCACATGAATGATTCTAGATTGAAAGGATTACTCACCTAAAATGAATCTAGACTAAAAGACTATGTAATTGATGAGGCTAGAGGCCACTATCCTTGACCTCCATATGAGAAGTATATGAGGTGATTTCCCTTACTCCTTAGAATTAAACAAGAGGTGATTCCCCACGTTCTTATTATGATGAATGGACATGGAGGCGAGTACCCACGATCCTTATGAAATGATGTAGAGGCGAGTACCGGTATCATATGATGTGATTGTGGAGGTGAGTACCCATGATCTTAAAGTAAGTAAGGCAAGAGGTGAATACCCATTAGCCTTTATAAGTTAGGCAAAGAGGCGAATCCCCATGTCTTCAAAAGTAAGTATGAATAATGTGATTATGTTATGAAAATGAATAGCTTGGGTTGTTGCTTGAGATGTCTTCCATGAGGTAAGCTTGACTAGAGGCGGATGACCCAAGTCTTGACTAAGGATAAGTAAGGTTGCTTTAGAAGTGTTACTTTCTTATTATGATGATGATTTATGTGCATTGATTATTCTTATGGTTTATATTGACTAACCATTATGTTATGTTATTTATGCTAGCTATAATATTTAGTACATGAGTGTTCTAACGCATACTTTGCCTACATTTCTTATCAAAATGTAGGGTCCGGCGAAATGGATTCTCACACTCGTGGCTAGGTTCATAGTTGATCAGGAAGTGAAGATTTGGTGAGTCCTCATTGTGTTCGAGGATGTGATCACCACTTTCTTTAATGCCTTTCATTTTATGTCTTGAACTATTGTATGGGCTGTGACCCAAGACTTTATTAATGATGGTAAGATGGTTTGAGACAATTGTGTTAGACTTTCGCTCATTTTATAAAGACTTTGATTTTTCTGAAATGTTTTAAATTTCCGCATCATATCTATTACTTTAGGTTATGATATATTAAGTGGCTTGTATGCGGCCTCTCGGGGTCTAATATGCCTTGTTACATCTAGGGGGTACCCCTGGGTTGTGACAAACTTTGTAATCATAGCACAAGGTTTAGAATGGTTCTAGGATGTCTCAAACCACGTCAAATGGAGTCTTGTTCATATGTGTGAAGCGCGCCACATTTATGAATGAGAGCCTACTAGATGTTTAGGAAACTTCACTTCTTCATTTATCTAAGTCGTACTATGGAGTTTAGCTCTATAAAGTCTTTCTCTTAATCCTTACCCAATGGTTTTCAGGATACGACTACTAGAAGGGCTAATGCTAGAAGGACTGAGGGAGACAATGTGGGCCATGAAGTTCCTCCCCAAGATCCTCCTCAATCTCCGATTGATCCTTTAGATGAGAATGTAACAAATGTGGAGTTTAGGTTGGCTTTCAAAGTGTTGGATCAAGCTGTGACGGCTTAAGCCAATAAAGAGGTGGAAGCTCCCGTGAATCTAAATGTGGGTACGGCGGCGGTAAGAGTGAAGGACTTTACAAGAATGAACCCTCAAAAATTTTGTGGCTCAAAAATTTTGTGGCTCAAAATCCGAGGAAGATCCTCAAGAGTTTATCGATGAAGTCTATAAGATAGTTGCTATTATTGGAGTGATTTCGGTAGAGATGGCGGAATTGGCCGCTTACCAACTCAAATGGGTTGCTCAGATTTGGTTCAATCAATGGGAGGAGGCTAGGCCGGAAGAAGCGGGTCCCATAGAGTGGGAAAGGTTCAAACGTGCTTTTCTTGATCAAATTTTCCCTCTTGACATGAGAGAAGCCAAGGTGCTCGAGTTCATTAACCTCCGGCAAGGAAGTATGAGTGTGAGGAAGTATACATCGAGGTTCACTCAGTTGTCCAAATATACCCCATCTATTGTAGCGGATCGTAGAACTAAGATTAGTAAGTTTGTGTTGGGAGTGTCTGACTTTGTAGTCAAAGAATGCCGCACCGCTATGCTTATTCATGACATGGACATCTCTCATCTTATGGCGCATGCCCAACAGATTGGAGAGGAAAAGCTTAAGGAAATATCTAGGGAGGCAAAGAGGGCAAGAACGGATGATGGTAATGGTGAGTCCGAGATTTGGACTCATTTAGGGCTTTGTTTTGATAGTTTTAGTATCCTTAAATGCCTAATTTTTGCTAGAAACTGATGTTAAAGCCTTGATTTTCAGGCATGTGGACTAAGGAGCAAAGCAAGGACACTAACAGGCAAAAGGGAACAAAACAAGCTGAAGAAGTGGAGAAGAGCAATCTTGGTGATCGCCAAGACCACTCGGCGAACTGCCGAGTGGCTCTTCAGACCGCCTAAAGTTCCAACGTGCCAGCCCTGAGGGAAGAAACCAAATCGGCAACAGAAATGGGCAGTCGGCGAATAATCGATCGGTTCCGCGACAACAAATTGGATTGCCCAAAGTTACAGGACCTGAGATGCCCAATGCAAAATGGCGATGGAGTAGGACACTCGGTGGATCGCTGATCGGTTTGGCGAAGCACGACTTAATCCGCCAAGTAGACTTTCAGGCTTAATTTTGGGAAACTATATATTGGATTTTAAATGTAATTTTGACGAGTCCTCTCCCAGATATTACAGTTCCCATTCTAGACTTAGAGTTTTCTCTAGTTCGACTTGTAAAATTTTGGAGGATTTGGAAAGTGAGTTTTTGAATTTCATTTTTGGAAATCATTGTAAAGGCTTGGAGACTCTTACCCATACCATGGCTAATGCATTTGGTAACCATTTTTCTATTTTTATGATATGTGGCTAAAACCACAATTCTTGGGGTGTGATTCTGGGTTGAATTAGCTTATGGGTATTGCTTATTACTAATTTAAAATGCTATATTGAAGTGGGTTTAATAATTAGCTGTGTTTTTATTTATGAATTGTAGTTACAAATGCAGTTCTAACTTTGAGTTCTTAGCTTGCTTGAGAAAGAGGTTTTTGTACCAAAGCTTGTGATTAATGGTTTATAGGTATTGGGTTGATATGGGTTCAACTCGAAAGAGTGAATTCCAAACTAAATACTATGTACTTGCTCGAGAGAGAGGATGTATTAAGGTTGTGGGATGTTCTTATTTGTTAATCTTGTTGATGTTCGAGAGAAATCACTTGAATCGAAATAGTTGTTCGAGAGAAAGCTATTTCACTCATAGCCCAGCCTACCCACTAAATATGATAGCTAAAATAACATCATAAGAGCATAATAACAAAGTCATAGGCATAATCTCCAACATAGACATAATATAAGCATTAGTCAACATAAGGCATAATCCATTAACATAGGAGATACATCACATTCATAACATAGTCAATACTTAGACCTTCATAACATAAGAGAACCCCTTCATAAGTAACCTCAAGTCATACTTTTGCAATGCATGGATAAGACCCCATAATCTAACCCACACTAAGTACCACTTTAGGTCATTATACACTCTATCATCTTTTGATCTCAGCCTTAGCTTATTTCTCATAGACAAGGGAACATTAACCTTTAGTCAAACAAATCAAGGAAGGAAACTATAGCAACAATCCAAGCTAAGCATACAACATATAAGAGAAACACTTCATAGGTAGCTTCAAGTCATACTTGTGCAATGCATTGATAAGACGCCATAATCTTACCCATACTAAGTACCACTTTAGGCCATCATACTTACTCATTGGTTGGGGACTAGTCCCTCTTTTAAAACCTTTGAACACTAGGAGATACTTTTTAAGCACATCTTAGTTCATTATTAGTTTGAACACTAGGAGATACTTCTTTAAGCATGTCTTAGTTCATTATTGCTTTTGAACTCTAGGAGATATTTCTTCAAGTATGTCTTAGTTCATTATTATTTTGAACACTAGGAGATACTTCTTTAAGTATTTCTTAGTTCATTGGATACGAAGATAGCTACTAGAAAACCCGGACTCCACTAGGTGAAGGCTACCATCTCATGAGACCTACTTTAGGAAAACTCAGACCCTACTATGTGTGAGTTCCCCCTTCTTACTTAGAATCCCGGACTCAACTAGGTGAGAACTTCCATCTCATTGTCAATATCCACTCGGGGTCAAGCATACACCCCTTAGGCTAGTTATTAAGCCTTACTTAACTACTGTCTCATGGAAGTATGTCCTTGACAACCAATCCATGTTCAAGTAATTCTATCACTTTATGCGTTCAAACATTCCTAAGATAGATTAGGTGGGTAAAGTCCTTCCACTACAATTATATCTATAGTCTATCATTCATATGCAAGCTTCAGTCTCAAAGCCTTAACATTCATAATTCAACTCATTAGCTTTACTCTCAAAGCTTTACTTATTACAATCATCACATAGGCCTAGATCACAAGACATTCTAATTCACATGCCCCATTCTTAAGCAATTTTAATCATATATCATCATAAAGGCTCAATCTCAACATTACTAATCATGATCCATCATATATACTTTATTCTAATTCAATTCATGTCCACCTTCTTTTACTCTCAAGCCACTAATACTCATGTCCTCAATCCTAGAAGATCATCTCTAAATCCTCAATTTCCCCTTTCAAGGCATAAACCCACCTTACTTCAATTTCATCAATTAGACTAGGGTTAGGCAAAATAAAACATATAATTTCATCATAATAACATGATTCACTACTAATTCAATCATAAACAATCAATATCCACTCAAGTGGATCAACATACTACATAACCCACAACATTGAAGAAACCCTAACTTGAATTGGGGGAATTCTTCATCAAATTGGGGAATTCTAGGGGACTCCATGGATGGAAGAATCCATGGAAGAATAAGCTACCATACCTTAAATACAAAGCCCTCACAAAGCTTGAAAGATTGGAGTCTTCTTCTTCTTCTTGAGAGAGAATATTTGAGAGAGAATTGGGTTTCTTTTTGGTGAGTTGAAATAATGACTAGGATCAATGAATTTAGGGGTCTAAAGTCTTTATATAGGTGGTCTAAATGAGGTTAAAACGACAACACTTAATCCCACTTAAAACCGGAAAACCCCAAAGTGCCCCTAACTAATTTCTAAAAATTGTCTCCAGGCCATAACCCACGGAACCACGTCCACGGGCCGTGGATGGACCCACGTGGCGTGCTAGTGAACCGTGGTTGGTTTACTGGGGTCTGTTTTTGGGACCCTGACCCACGACCCATCACCCACGGGGCGTGGGTCCAGTCATGGGTCACTGTTTTAGGCAGTTATCCTAGGGTCCTCCTCAAGGGCCCTCTGTTGGTCCTTGAGGGGTTGTACCTTGACGTTCTAAAATGCTAACCCTCTATTTAAGTACGGGGTGTTACATGGCTTGTATGCAGCCTCTCGTGGTCTTATACGCCTTGTTACATTCAGGGGTACCCTTGGGTCGTGACACTTTTGGTGAGTGTGGGGCTCTTAGGGTGCCCACCCTATACTAAATAATGTTAGTTACACTTTTTACTCTCGATCCATTGCCTCTTGAAATGCTTGACCTTTCATTGTTAATAATTCCAGGATCTATTGTGTTCAATATTGATGTATTCATTAGTACTGATGTTGATTGTTGCGCCCAATCGCACACGCAAGTGTACGTGGTCGTTCATGTATTAAAGTGGCTCTTTTTAAGAGCCGGGTAGCGTACCCACAGGGACTCAAGATTAAAATAATTTGATCTTTCCAATACATTCAATTCGAAACAAGTGTTATCGAGAACAATAAAGTAAATGTTTTTATAATCTAAAATCTAATTAAAAGCTTAACTAATGCGATTCAATTTCAAAAGGGTTTGACCAATGACTGGGTAAGGTCCAGGGCTGCAGCTTACTTCAGGAATCATGCATATTATCCTGTAAAATGGATATTACTTAAATATCGAATCAATGATCACATGGTTAATTATATGATTATGGTTTCTCGACCTCTAATCGCCTACGATAAATTAGCAGCCTAACTACAGCGTTGAGCGGGCATAGGATGGACCAATTACTGAGCATTAAGATTTCTTCTTGTCTAATAACCAAGCACGGTCTCTAGGTATATCCCTATCCTAGATACACATTAACTCTAATTCATAAGAGAAAATCATGCCCCACATTCTATCCTCTTATCCCTCTCCCGAGTTCAATTCAGATAAGATATTTATTTTAGTGGTGATCAAGCATGAAATACGAAAAACAAGAACACAAGAATGATTCATGTGATAATTAACTTCAATAAATAAAACTTCAATAAAATACAATCATCCAGTAGCCACAGCCGTAGAACTAGGGAAATTAGCTACTCATAGCAAGAATCTCGATTATGCAATATTTAAATAACATAAAGAGATCAAAAATAAAAGAGTTTAGGAATGAACCCTAACAACAGATAAAAAAACTCCCAAAGTCGTCGTTCTTCAAAACCCGAAAAAAGAAAAGTTAATAAAATAAAATCTGAGTTTATTTATATTTAATCGACTTCGGCCAAATCTGGCAGTGAGGTTCGCGATGCGGAGTAATCTCTCAAATCCATTTCTTGGCAATCATCTCTTCTCCGCGACGCATGCACAATACGGACTATTTTGTCTCAACTTTTAATTTGCGAACAAATAATAAAATCCTCTCCGCGACGCGGAGAGGAAATGGATCTTCCTTGATCTTCATTTTTTCATTCTTCTTTCTTGTTGCTCATTTACTTGGATCCTCTTGTGCTTCCCACTGCCTGTTTCAACGCTCATTTCTTCATTTAAGCTCAACTACACAACTAATCATGTATGTTAGTATAAATGAATTAATATGACTCGACCCTACTATCAATTAGTAAAGAATGATTCTGAACTAGGCCAAAATGCAGGTGTTATTAGGTTCTTAAGCATGAAAATACACCCAAGATCATCACCCCTCACTTAGAACTTTGTTCGTCCTCGAACAACTGACCAAAATAGCCCTAGACCTAGACTCCATAATACTGGTATTTGTGCATCCGCCACTTCCTTTAAAGGATCTTTCATCAGTTCAAACATGCATGTTCTCATTTACATTTGGCCTTGACCACTTCATACATCATATAACTCAAGTACTGACTCGACAACTTTTTGCAACCAAAGAATTTACTTCATGTTCACCATTAGATATCACCTCTCTTTCATACAACAAGTGCCCCTCACTCCAAGGAATAGTCCGCTCATTCAACTAAACAGATTGACTATAATTTAAGGACTTTGACAACACAGAACACTCTCACTCAAAAAGAACATCTCAAATGCATGCACTGAGAACAATATGCTTGCCCATTATGTACATCTCCACTAATTAAGGGTGCTTTGCAAAGAATAAAAATAGGGCTTTTCTAGGGTGTAATGTTAGCTAAAGGACGGGTAGGAATAAGTATATAGTAGTAACTTACACTTACCTAAGCACTTTGTACTTTAAGACATAATCATCCTTTCCTTCATTTATCAGCCCTTTCTCTAGATTTCTATCACACATGATTTACATAACTTCTCAAATTGCCCCTCATTTCTTTTATTCCAAGAACCAACTTTTTTTTTTATATTACTGAGGGATTTCTCTTATTACCTTGTGTTTATTTCGGGCTGCCTCTTCACTTTCAGTTTTATCTTAGTCCACAACAGTCTATGCTACAGTGCTTAGGCAAGTAGGGTGCAAACAACTTAGGGATTCAATAAAGTGATGTCAGGTGAAAATGTGGCTGCCAATAAAAGGCTACAGGCTCAACAAGGCTACAAGTGATAGTATCTGAGAAGGCTAATCCTTTTGAACATATTCAAGGAGGCCTATTATCATTTCCTACACAAAGAAACACTTAAATTTCTCTTCAATAACACGCTAGGCAAGTTCTAGACTCAGATGCACTACACGGACAATACAATGCCTCACCGCTCATGGCACAAGTTATAATAAAGTTGGATCAATCACAGGCAACACAATCAGTTCATGCAAAGGTTCTATTTAAGCTTAAGTTGCAGCCATTGAACTCAAGTACAAGAATTCAAATGCATTTATACATATATTGCCCACATGCTTTCATACAATTTCCTTTTAGAATTTCAAGCTTCAGCACACATACCATACCTACGACTCAATGAAGAAAATTGCCATTAAGACGGTCATCATCCATCTATCATAGGGAAATGTGACTCAACTATGATGACTGACTCGATCCTAGAAACACAAAATCTTTTTGTGTTTTGCACAGTTCAAATGGACTCTCCTTGGCCAAAGAATCGAAAACAACCTCCAAGGAACCCAAAAAAAAAGGTAGATAAAAGACACTACCCATGTTCAACTAATATATACAATACAGAGAGAATTACACCCCATCCCACACTGGAAGTATTAGCACTTTCCCCAGTGCTACACAGAATCACAAAATAAGAACAGAGGTAAGGTGAATCACTCCCTGATTAGTCCTCCATGGCGTCTCCACCCTCGACCTCATCACCGGCCTGTATTGGGTCAACCTCCTCCGTGTCAGAATCAGAGTCAACATCAGAACCAGTGCGCAGCCTGTCCTCATCTGTCGGTATATCATCATCCACAGGCTCATGGAACTCACGACTGATGCCTAGCAATGCTTTGGCATGCGCATTCAGTGGCTACCTCTTTTCAACCTTTCCTAATTTCTCTTCAGTGGACACCCGACATCCATTCTGATGGCGCAACATCTCCAGCCCATACATACGGGCCATAATCAACTCATCGCGGTGATGGTGCTCCAAAGTGGTGAGTGGTGGGCTGAACTCATTGTCAAGCCCCTTTGTCTTCGTCACATACATTGGCGCTGGGAAGAGAGGAGCCATATAATCGAGGCTCTCCTCTGGTACACCTGCAGAATGACACAACCGAGTAATGATACCTCCAAAAGCATACCTGCACCCTTTATGAACCCGGGCCTTCCTCATAGAAGATTTTAACATAGCACCGATATTCAACTCAGTGTTAGTCATCAAGGCGTAAACCAAACGCACTCTATCACATGTGATGCCTGTGTAGTGCAGCCCGAGTATCAAGCAATTCATCACTATTTTCAACCAGACCCGAGCTTCTCTGCTTATGTGTGCATAGGGAACAGATGGGTGGAACCTCTTGGCATTGTGTTTGGTCCACTTAACCATCGATAGATGTCCACAAAGTGTGTGTCTAATGGCTCGATAGAGCGGGTGAATGTTCAATCTCGTTAACACCAATGGGTCAGGATCAGCTCCAGTGCCCAATATTTCATTCAATATCGCCGGCGTGAAGGTCATATCAACTCCCCGCACTTTCACAAAATGTGATCTCGACTCTGTTGCCCAATTGGCATAAAACTCCCATACCATGTGTAAATTTCAATCAGCGGGCTCCACAAAGAAGAACTCCATGTGGAGTTCCTGAATGCGCTTCAGAATCCGAGGAAACTCTTGTGCAAGACTGTCCCTGTCGATGCACACAAGTAGCATGCCTCCGTGTGTTTCTTCCACCAAACTTTACCTTCTTTGACCACCGCATGTAATCCAAACCTCTGAGTTTGTCCCCGTGGAACTGCTGGTGCAGGAGGTACATGTCCCCCACTCCAGACTCGCTTCCTTTGACTGGAAGTTGCCACCTATTTGTCAGGTCGCTGATTACCTGATAGGTTTGCCTGCAACAACAATATATATTTAAGCCCAATATAACTAACAATTCACGGAGAGACATGGCTGATGTGCAGACACCACCCCACACTTGTTCCATAGAGTGATCCAACCTTAGGTACTCAGACTTCCCAATGGTTCACACGCAAACTTAAGACCAAACACGCCAACATATTTAACACATTCTCATTGTGGCATTCAATCGCCATAGCATCGGTCAAGTACAACCAAGAATTTGAAACTCATGCCTGCACAACTTCAAGTAGCTCCTAAATGCACCTAAAGAATTGTTCTTTCGTAATCACCCCACTACCTACTGCCCCCTGGTTCAGTTAATTAGGTGTTTCTACTCAAGAATTCGACACACCCATTAAAATATAGCTTACCCAACCTCCATTCCCTACTAGTCGCACACACACCCCTTCAAACACACCACATTCTCCCAAGAACATCACCAACAAGAATGCATAACCCACAATCAAGGGAAAAGTAAACAAACACATACCTATGATGTGGAAGACGATGAGAATTAGGAGACTGCCGGGCCAAAATTGCTCCGCGTTATAGATGAATGGTTGAAAAATCCCTAGGGGAGAAGGGGAGGAAGAAAATCGCTATTTTAGGGAGAAAAGTGGGGATTTGGGGACGGAAATTAATGTTTAAAAAGGACTTGGGTCAGGTGTTTTGAAGGAAAATGGGTAAGACCCGTCTTTTTAATGAAAAACAAAATAAACTTACCTTCTCCACGATGCGGCTCCATTACAGAGTATTCTGCCTCGCGAAAATAATTTAATTCCCATAGAAATCAAATTTCAGGAGAACCTCCGTGATGCAGCTCCATTACAGAGCTGCCTTATTTTGACCAAAAAAATAATTCTCATTGAATACAAACTTCCTGGTGTACTCCGCGACGCGTGCATGTTACGGAGTGTTCTGCCTCCCCCTGAAAAATTAAATCCTAGCAAGGCAAAATTCTTACCTTTCTGCACAATGCTCTATGGGTTAAAATTCTTGTTTCATGCACAATATCCGAACAACAACCATTAATAAAAACTCGATGGGTTGCCGCCCATCCAGCGCCTTAGATTAAGTCGTGGCATGACTCGTTTTGTATTTTCTTGATATATCAAACTCATTTTTACTATAAACTAACTCTTATAAATTGAAATAACAAGAAGGAAAATCAAAAATCCTATCTATTACATGTGGTCACGGGTTGCCTCCCGTGTAGCGCCTGATTTAACGTCGCGGCACGACCCTGCTAATGACTCACTCGTCATTCAAGTTGAGAGATTCTTGCTCACGATCAATGTCATTTCCGATAAAGTATTTCACTCTTTGCCCATTTACAAGAGAAGTGGAGTTCTAATCCTTGTTTCTCTGCTCCACATCTCCATGTTGGGTCATCCTCACCACCACAAACGGCCCACTCAACTTAGACCAAAGTTTTTTAGGGAACAACTTCAGTCTTGAATTGAATAGTACCACCAATTGGCCAGGCTCAAAGGTGCGTGACATAATATGATTGTCATGCCACTTCTTGGTCTTCTCTTTATATAGCTTGGCATTTTCATATACAAGGAGCCTAAATTCTTCTAGCTCGTGCAATTGTGTTATTCTTCTCTTGTGTTCCAACTCAGGATCTAGATTCAACTTCTTGATAGCCCAGTATGCTTGATGCTCCAATTCTGCTGGAAGGTGACATGCTTTTCCAAACACCATTTGATAAGGAGAAGTCCCTATCGGTGTCTTATATACAGTCATGTATGCCCACAAAGCATCATCTAACATTTCAGCCCAATCTTTCCTTTGTGCATTCACAATCTCCTACAAAATTTGCTTTACTTCCTTATTGGACACTTCCACTTGCCTGCTAGTCTGAGGATGATAGGATGTGGCTACCTTGTGTAGCACTCCATACTTGGCTAGCAGATTCCGGACTGAACTATTGATGAAGTGCTTACCTCCATCACTAATCATGGCCCTCAGGGTTCCGAACCTGGTGAAGATGTGCTTCCTGATGAAATTTACCACCACCTTCGCATCATTAGTACGTAAGGCAACATCCTCAACCCACTTGAAGACATAGTCTACTGCTACTAGTATGTACTGGTTTCCATTGGAAGCTGGGAACGATCCCATGAAATCTCCCCCATACATCAAAGATCTCGACCTATAAGATGTTGCTTAACTGCATCTCATGCCTTTTATAAATAGTGCCCATTCTCTGATATTGATCACAGCCTTCACAAAAATAGCAGCATCTTTAAATAAAGTAGGCCAAAAGAAACCGGATTGCAGTACCTTATGCGTCGTGCGCTCCCCTCCATAGTGCCGACCATATGGAGAAAAATGACAACTCTCCAATACTTGCATCGCCTCCTTTTCAGCTATACACATTCGCACCACCTGTTCTGGTCCCTGCTTGAATAAGAAAGGCTCATCCCACATATAAAACCGCGCCTCATGTTTCAGTTTTTTCTTTTGATGTGTTGAAGCCCCGGGTGGAAATAAACTACTCACCAGAAAGTTTACAATATCAGCATACCAGGGTACTTGTGCAATGTCCAAGGCTGGCAATTGGTCATTAGGGAATTCTTCACAAATCTGTTCTTCATTCCTCACATGATATGAGTCCTCCGATCTTGACAAATGATTGGCTTTCTGGTTCTCAGTCCCCTTCCTATCTTTAATCTCCAAATCAAACTCTTGCAGGAGTAATATCGATCTAATCAGCCTCGGCTTCGCATACTTCTTGTTGAATAAATACCTGATCGCAGCATGATCAGTGTAAACAAAAACCTTGGTGCCCACCAAGTAAAAACGAAACTTATCAAAAGCAAACACTAGCGCGAACATCTCCTTTTCTGTGACAGTGTAGTTCGATTGTGCTGCATCCAGAGTCTTGCTGGCATAATAGATGGAGTGAAACATCTTATCCTTTCGCTGGCCTAGAACTGCACCCACAGTTGTATCACTGGCATCACACATGAACTCGAAGGGTAGCTCCCAGTTTGGAGCAATCAAAATAGGAGCTTCGGTCAACTTCTTCTTGAATAGCTCAAAAGCCTGCAAACAACTTTCATCAAATGCAAATTTCACTTCCTTTTCCAATAAACTGCACATGGGTCTTGCAGTCTTAGAAAAATCCTTGATGAATCTTCTATAAGAGTCGGCATGTCCAAGAAAACATCGGACTCCCTTCACAGTGATGGGTGGTGGCAGCTTATCAATGACCTCCACCTTAGCTTTATCAACTTCCAGCCCATTTCTTGAGATTTTGTGCCCTAATACAATTCCTTCGCCAACCAGGAATTGGCACTTTTCCCAATTCAATACCAGATTCGTCTCTTCACACCTAGCAAGGACCCTGTCAAGATTATGCAAACCAAGGTCAAAAGACTCACCAAACACTAAAAAGTCGTCCATGAACACCTCAACAAAATCCTCCACCATATCATGGAAGATTTCCATCATGCATCTCTGGAATGTAGCCGGTGCATTGTACAATCTGAATAGCATACATTTGAACGGATAGGTGCCATACGGACAAGTGAATGTTGTATTTTCATGATCCTCTGGTGCAATGACTATCTGATTGTAGCCTGAGTAGCCATCCAAGAAGCAGTAATATTCTTTTCCTGCCAGTCTGTCCAACATTTGATCAATAAATGGCACAGGATAATGGTCCTTCTTGGTGACATCATTCAACTTCTTGTACTCCATGCAAATACGCCACCCAGTTACTGTCCTTGTAAGGATCAGTTCATTCTTCTCATTCGTCACCACTGTCATACCGCCCTTCTTGGGCCCACATTATACCAGACTCACCCATTTGCTATCAGATATGGGGTATACTATCCCCGCATCTAGCCACTTTATCACCTCATTCCTTACCACATCCTTCATGACTGGATTGCGTCTACGTTTGTGTTGTGCACTCGACTTGTGACCTTCCTCTATGTAAATTATGTGCATACACAACGTTAAACTTATCCCGTGAATGTCGGACATCTTCCAGCCTAAAGCTACTTTTCTCTTCCTTAGTATACTCAATGCTGCTTCCACCTGTGATTCAGACAAATCTGCAGATATAATAATAGGTAAGGTCTTATCTTCACCCAAAAATGCATACCTTAGGTGAGCTGGCAATGTTTTTAGCTCCAGTTTGGGTGCTTCTTCAATGGAAGGTTTGGGTGGAGGAGCCAACACCCTACTCAACGGCTCCCATTGATCTCTTGATATGCCCACACTCGACAAATCTTAAACTGTACCATCTCTTGTGCTTCAGCATCCCCATAAATATCATGTCCTACTAACACACGCTCCAAAGGGTCCTTGGATGCCATATAATGAGCTTCTGCTTCAAGATATACCACTGTTATAACAGACAACTCTTCATACACAACCGACAGTTTCAACGCCTTATAGACATCCAACACTTCCACTTTGGTATGCGCCCGCCTAGTCAATTGATTGGCTGATACATCTATCATAGCACGCCCTGTGGCCAAGAAAGGTCTTCCAAGGTTGAAAGGAACCTCATTATCTGGCTCAAAATTCAGCACCACAAAATCTTCTAGGAATAACAAGGATCCCACCAGGACCAAGACATCCTCTACAACACCCTCTGGTCTAGCCACTGACCGATCTGCCAAATGCAAGATAATGGTGGTGGGTTAAGGACTACCCAACCCCATTTTTTTATACAGTGATGTTGGAATCAGGTTTATACTCACCCCGAGGTCACATAACCCTCGCACATGGATGCTCTTCCCTATGGTGATCTGAACCATAAAGCTGCCTGGATCTTTCAGTTTGGTGGGAAACTTATTCTGGATTCTGGAGCTGAACTCTTAAGTAAGTGCCACTATTTCATATTCAGTCAATCTTCTCTTATTTTCCACGATCTCCTTCAAATATTTGGCATACCTAGGTATACCCTGCAAAACATCTACGAAAGGCAAGTTAATGTGAACTTGTTTTAACAGAGAGAGGAACTTACCAAAACATTCATCCTCTTTCTATTTTTTAAACTTCTGAGGAAATGGTGGAGGATGTTTTACTATTGGTTGCACTCTTTCTTCTTATGCAACAGTCTCACTCTCCTTGGGTTCACCCTCTTTGCTTGCAGATTCAACATTTCGCTTCTTCGAAGCCAACTCCTCCAACTGCAACCCACTACGCGTCCCTACCATATTCACTTGCATGGGATTTGGATCAGTATTTCCCGGCAATCCTCCTTGATGTCGTGAGTTTTGACCACTGGAAAATTGCCCGAATTGTTTCTCCATATTCTGGGTTGCTAACAGATTATTTCTCACATCAGCAGCTAGTTAAGCTTGATCAACCATGATCTTCTTCAGCATCTCCTCTGTGCTCATGCCACTTTGCTGATTACTAAGCTGCTCTCGTTGGCCCTGTTGTTGATAACCATATGCATTCTCCTAGGGTCTATATTTGTTCTGACCTTGCGTCTGGTTTTGATTTCCTCCTAAGGAAAAGTTTGGATGATTTTGCCAACTAGGATTGTAGGAGTTACCATAATTCTGATGACCTACTCCACGCTGTGCATTTCCTACAAAATTAACAGAATATGGGTTTGCCCCACATACCACTGCATCGTGGTCTCCACCTCCATAAATCTCACACCATGTAGGTGGTTGTTGTACCGCATTCACCTGAGCTTGCTGTTGTCCTAGCAATAGGTTGTTGAAGTGTGTATTCATGATGTTCTGCATCGTAGCAATTTGTGCAGTTAACGTTGTTACTGCATCTACTTCCAACATTCCAGCAGTTTTTTGTACTAACGGTTTGGTTCCTCCTCTATTCCACTCGGGGTTACCTTGTGAAATCCTGTTCAGCAGGGTGAACAACTCAGCATATGTCTTCTCTAGAGACTGTACACCTGTAGCTGAATCAAGTAAATTTTTGGTGTTAGGTTCCAACCATTCAATGAAGGTATGGACCAACATCTCATTAGCCTGATGATGGTGCGGACAACTAAACAACATACACTTAAACCTGTCCCAAGCCTGGTACAAGTTTTCTCCTCCTTTTTGTCAGAAACTCAATACATCACTCCTTAACTTAGTTGTTTTCCCAGATGGCAAAAACCTTATAAGGAACTTCCGTGCAAGATTGTCCCATGATGTTATGGAGTTCACGGGCTAAGAATTTAACCAACTCTTTGCTTCCCTTGGAAGAGAAAAGGGAAATAAGGTGAGCCTCACGTAATTGGAGTTCATTCCAGTTGGAGTGTAAGTGTCACTGATTTTGAGGAAATTCTGGATATGCACTTGTGGATCCTCGTGCGATAAACCAGTGAACTGTCTATTTATGTGCAATAGTTGCACCATGCTCTGCATCAGCTCAAATATTCCACCAGCCTCATGGTTCTGAATGCATGAAGTAACACTGGTGGTACGTGGAATTGCCACGTCTCTCACTTTTATCTCAGCCATCACTACAGGTTCTTCTTGTTCAACTCTTGATACCGGAGTTCCTGGTTCACTAGCAACAATAGGGACTGGGTAAGTGAATCGTCTTTGCCTTCTCTGGTAATGAACAAATCTTTTCGGTTCAGCTAGGGGCTCTACCAAGTCCTGATCGTCTTCCAGTTTGAGAATTCAACACAACCTGTAAAATGAATAGCTAAGATCCAATTGTCAACTCTTGCTTTCTATCTTTAGAAATTAGACATATCAAATACTTTCTAATTCTAAAGTCCCCGACAGTGGCGCCAAAAACTTGTTGCGCCCAATCGCACACGCAAGTGTACGTGGTCGTTCAAGTATTAAAGTGGCTCTTTTTAAGAGACGAGTATCGTACCCACAGGGACTCAAGATTAAAATAATTCGATCTTTCTAATATTTTCAATTCGAAATAAGTGTTATCGAGAACAATAAAGTGAATATTTTTATAATCTAAAATCTAATTAAAAGCTTAACTAAAGCGATTCAATTTCAAAAGGGTTTGAACAATGACTGGGATAAGTCCATGGCTGCAACTTACTCCAGGAATCCTGCATATTATCTTGTAAAATGGAATTACTTAACTATCGAATCAATGATCACAGGGTTAATTATACGATTATGGTCTCTCGAACTCTAATCGCCTTCGATAAATTGGCAGCCTACCTATATCATTGAGTGGGGATAGGTTGGACCAATTACCGAGCATTAATATTTCCTCATGTTTAATAACCAAGCATGGTCTCTAGGTATATCCCTAAACTAGATACAAATTAACTCTAATTCTTAATATAAATTCATGCTCCTCATGCCCTACGTTCTATCCTCTTATCCCTCTCCCGAGTTCAATTCAGACAAGATGTTTATTTCAGTGGTGATCAGTTACGAAATATGAAAAACAAGAACACAAGATTGATTCATGTGATAATTAACTTCAATCCATAAAACTTTAATGAAATACAATCATCCAGTAGCCACAACCCTAGAACTAGCGAAATTAGCTACTCATAGCAAGAATCTTGATTATGTAATGTTTAAATAACATAAACAGATCGAAAATAAAAGAGTTTAGGAATAAACCCTAAGAACAGATGAAAACGCTTCTGAAGTTGTCGTTCTTCAAAACCCAGAAAAAAGAACAGCTAATAAAATAAAATCTGAGTTTATTTATATTTAATCGACTTAGGCCAAATCTGGCAGTGAGGTCCGCGATGCGGAGTGATCTGTCAAATCTATTTCTTGGCAATTATCGCTTCTCCGCGACACGTGTGATGAGTCTGAGATTTGGACTCATTTAGGGCTTTTTTTGAATAGGTTTAGAGTCCTCAAATGCTCATTTTGTGCCAATAACTTATTTAAACCCTTGATTTCCAAGATTATGGATTGAGGAACAAAGCAAGGACACTAAGTTGTAAAAAGGAACAAAGCGAGCTGAAAGAACGAAGAAAAGAAAGCCTGGTGATCGCCAAGTCCACTTGGCGAGTCGCAGAATGGCCATTTGACCGCCTAAAGTTCCAGTGTGCCAAGCTCTGAGGGTAAAAATCAAGTTGGCAAGAGAAAGGAGCAGTCGGCGGATCGCCGAATGGTTCCACGATGCAGTGTTGGATCACCCAAGGTTACATACCTTGAGGAAGTTGAATGCCAAGGTAGAAGGGCGATTATGTGTGGCGAAGAGTCACTAAGTTGATCGCCCGACTTACTTCACTGAGTGACTCTTCGCAACACATTTTTGGCGACTATAAATACGTTTTAGAACATTTAGTTTAATATGAATTTTCATATCAATTCGTATCTTAGAATCTATTATTTGAGTTTTGAACTGGGAGACAAGTTTTCTCTAGTTTTTCCTAGGCTTTGAAAAATTGAAGTTTTTCACTTTTGAGAAATTGGAAGTGGGTCTTTGATATTCTTTGAATTGGAGCATTATACAGATGAATCTACACTTACCCAGTTGATGGATAATCAATTTGGTAACTATTTTTACCTTTTTATGATGTCTAGCTAAAACCCCAATTCTTGGGGTGTGATTATGTGATTATGGGTTGATTTAGCTTATGGTTGTTGCTAATTGTTAGTTTAATTACTATTTAAAAGTGAGTTCAATCATTTATTGTGGGTTAATTTAAGAATTGTAGTTGCAAATAAAATTCTACCTTTGTGTTCTTGGCTTGCTCGAGAGAGAGGTTTTAGAACTAAGGTGTTTGATTAATGGTCTGTGGGTATTGGGTTGACCTGGGTTCAGCTCGAGAGAGTGAATCCTAAACCCTTTTCCACACATTCAGCTCGAGAGAGTGAATTGACTAAGGTGTAGGCTGTTATTATTTTGCATGCTTGTTGATGTTCGAGAGAAATCAACTTGATTCGGGTAAAATTGTTCGAGGGAAAATTTATCTCCTCCATAGCCTAGCTTACTCACTAATATTTAGCCATTTTTTAATAGTTGCAATTACCCATTCGTCTATAATAGCCTATAATCGAATCACATCCCAAGAACCCGTCTCATTATTGTTATTTCGTATTGTTTGATGTTGTTTGTAGTTGTTAATTTCAAAACCAAAACCCCCATTTGACATTCGTGTTACCCCCTGATTTGAATTAAGTTTTTATTCGATCATTTTTATTCCTATGACTGATTTGAGCATATTCGTACTTCCCTATTGAATCTCAAACACATACCGCTCTCTGTGCGATTCGACCCCAACTCATTCAGTTGGGTTTTATACTGATTAACGACCGTTGACACTTAGAATTGAATGAAGTTTCTTTAATAGTGTTTTTCAATCAAAATGGCACCGCTGCCGGGGAGTGGTGTTGTTTGAAGTTCTTTTATTGAAGTTGAATTGTGATCTTTGTAGTTATAGTTGAATCTACTTATTTTTGTTTTTGGTTTTGTGTTGTTGGTGTAAAATAGAGGAGGAGATGAGCGTTAACGGAAATAATGCAATGGCCAATCCCAAAAATATAGCTTGAATGGTATCTCCATCGTGCCACGACGTTAAATAAGGTGCTTCTTGGAAGGCAACCCAAGTTTTTAATGCTTTAAGTTTGATTTTGAATAATTGGTGTTGATTGTGCAGGTTGAAAAGTGGAGTGTGTTTGAGAATGTTCAGTTTGGCGAGCCATAGAGTCCAGTCGGCATCTCGCCGAAGAGGTCAGCGAGCCCGACTTGGACCGCTATTGGACCAACAAAACATTAGGTGGAGGTCTGTAAAACTCGGCGGGCTAATTAATTAGTCGAGGACTCACCAATTAGGTCGGCGAGCCCAATTTTATCCGTCGTTTGGACCCCTAGGAAAACTGGGAGTCTTGTAAAACTCGGAAAGGTAAGTTACCACTCAGTGCATCACTGAGTGGTTCGGCGTGGATGACTTACACCACCGAAAGGGCCGTGAACTGAAAGGTTTTAAAAAGCCAAACGATTTAAAATTTCAAAATCCTTCATATTCTCCCATTTCTAATCCCGTACACTCGCACTTTTGATTTCCCATATTTTTGCTATTTTACTTGCTTTGTGCTCTTGATCTCGTGTTTGGATTTGGATTGCATTGCTGCCTAGCTTATTAAATTCTAAATTCGGCATTCAGGTTGGGTTTCCAAACCCTGAACTCTTGATTAGTTGTTGGACTCGAATGCATTCGATAAACTATGTTATTTTATGTTGGGTTTGTGCTTAAATCATGTTTGATGTGGTTGATTGCTTATTCAGTCTTACAGATGCCCAACCCCAGAGTGTGACCCCAGGCACTGATGCCCCGATAGATGGAGCGACTATGTAAACAAGATCAGTCTTTACCTCCCTCTCTGTTGTTTTTGTGATTTTTGTGTTTTTAGTTGCATTTGAGGACAACTGCTTTTCTTTTGTGGGTAGGGTGAGGTGTTTCCATACCTACCTCTTGTGATTTTGTTTTATTTGTGATTTGTGGGTATTTTGAGCCATATATGTGTTTTGATTTTTATCTTGGGGATGTTTGAGCTTATGGCTCCTTGTTTTGAATGGAAATGGTTTTGACCTATTTTAAAATTTTGTGCCACCCCTATTGTCTGTGATTGTGGCTTGTGGCTATTCTTGTGCAAATTTAAGTATCGGTTATGATCAATAACGATGACTTGAATAGTGCTCTTAATTGAACGAAATGAATGTGCGTCTATAATGAGGCCAATGAAGTTGCATAAACAATGTGTGAACTTTTCGCATCTCGTTGTGATTAGACGGTTATCGAATGAGCCTCTTGTGATGAACATTGCACACTAGCAAAAGTGTGGAGTCTTGTTTGATATTGGTGCCAATGCCTGGTGTGTTGAGATTACTTTGAACAATTGTGTGATGACACCTAGAATTTGCCCCGTTGGTCTGGTTGACTAAGTGATACAAGCACTGGATATGATCTTAGGCAACAATTTTGAAGAGTGAAACAATTTGACAATATACCTCTTTTGTGTCCATCCTTGTGATATGTGTGAATCTTACTTGAACCCTATTGAGCCTGACCCTTTTCTTGGAAGAAACTTGAACAATTGTGATCCCTCTTTATCCATCTACCCATAACTTTCATGAAGTGTGGTTTGTGTGAATAGCCAACTTAGGCGAAAAGCCTAAGTTGGGGGTGTGGTGAAAAGAGGAGGAAAATCAAGAAGTGTGAAGAAGTCCCCCTTTATCCATGGACTTGAAAAAGATGGAACCCCTCCATACAAAAAAAAGAGAAAAAAAAGAAGAAAGAAAAAGAAAAAGCCTGAAAAAGTGGTGAAATAAAGTTGTGAAAATTGCAAAAGAAATGGGGTATCCGGTATTACATAAGAAGTGAATAATGGGGTGAATTTTGAGCATGATTGAAAATGCTGAAGAAAAGGAAGGAAAGTTGTTCACACCACATTTCATGAGGATAGGAGCCACAAAGCCTAAATGACCATATCTTTACAGTCAGCCCCGTTACAGGCCTTGAAAAGACTTTTTTGATCTTGAGTGAACTGAAACAAATGTTGGCTGGAAAATAAGGGCAAGCCTATGGGTGAAGTCATGCATGTGTTCATCTTTTTGAGTGTGAGAGTTGTTTGTGATTCCGGAGCTATAAATTGTTGAACAATTGTGTGTGAATATGGAATCATCTTTGTGTGAGGGCATTTGAGTACCTTTGTTGAGCTTGAACTTGCATTTGAAGCAAGTATTGTGAACTTGAGAATCATTGATAATGGTGAGTCACAACTTGAATCTTTGAATGCACAATTGATCCTTGTATGAGTAAGTTGAGTCTTGTTGTGTGCATTCATGATTGAGTCTTTTGTAGCACTGTTTGAGACATCCTTTTTGAACTGCTGAACTTGAGTTTTACTTGAGGACAAGCAAAAGTTTAAGTTGGAGGTGTTGATGAGTCCGAGATTTGGACTCATTTAGGGCATTATTTGTATAGGTTTAGTGTCCTCAATTGCTTATTTTGTGCCAATAACTTATGTAAAACTCTTGATTTTCAGGATTATGGATTGAGGAACAAAGCAAGAACACTAAGTTGCACAAAGGAACAAAGCGAGCTGAAAGAACGAAGAAAAGAAAGTCTGGTGATCGCCAAGTCCACTTGGCGAGTCGCCGAATGGATATTTGACGCCCTAAAGTTCTAGTGTGCCAAGATCTGAGGGAAAAAATCAATTTGGCGAGAGAAAAGAGCAGTAGGCAGATCGCCGAGTTGTTCGGCGATGCAGTGTTAGATCGCCCAAAGTTACAGACCTTGAGGATGCTGAATGCCAAGGCAGAAGGGCGATTGAAGTGACCATAGGACGGATCACCGAGTGGTTCGGCGAGCCCGACTTACGTCGCCGAGTGACTCTTCGCAGCACATTTTTGGCGACTATAAATACGTTTTTGAACATTTAGTTTAATATGAATTTTCATATAAATTCGTATCTTAGAATCTATTATTTGAGTTTTGAACTGGGAGACATGTTTTCTCTGGTTTTTCCTAAGCTTTGAAGAATTGAAGTTTTTCATTTTTGAGAATTGGAAGTGGGTCTTTGATATTATTCGAATTGGAGCATTGTAAGGACGAATCTACACTTACCCAGTTGATGGATAATCAATTTGGTAACTATTTTTACCTTTTTATGATGTCTAGCTAAATCCCCAATTCTTGGGGTGTGATTATGTGATTATGTGATTATGTGATTATGTGATTATGAGCTGATTTAGCTTATGGGTGTTGCTAATTGTTAGTTTAATTGCTATTTAAAAGTGAGTTCAATCATTTATTGTGGGTTAATTTAAGAATTGTAGTTGCAAATAAAATTCTACCTTTGTGTTCTTGTCTTGCTCGAGAGAGAGGTTTTAGAACCAAGGTGTTTGATTGATGGTCTGCGGGTATTGGGTTGACCTGGGTTCAGCTCGAGAGAGTGAATCCTAAACTCTTTTCCACATATTCAGCTCGAGAGAGTGAAAGGACTAAGGTGTGGGCTGTTCTTATTTTGCATACTTGTTGATGTTCGAGAGAAATCAACTTGATTCGGGGTAAATTGTTTGAGAGAAAATTTATCTCCTCTATAGCCTAGCTTACTCAATAATATTTAGCCATTTTCTAATAGTTTCAATTACCCATTCGTCTATAATAGCCTATAATCGAATCACATCCCAAGAACCCGTCTCATTATTGTTATTTCGTAATGTTTGCTGTTGTTTGTAGTTGATAATATCAAAACCAAAACCCCCATTTGACATTCGTGTCACCCCTTGATTTGAATGATGTTTTTATTTGATCATTTTTATTGCTATGACTGATTTGAGCATATTATTACTTCCCTATTGAATCTCAAACACGTACCGCTCTCTGTGGGATTCGATCCCAACTCATTCAGTTGGGTTTTATACTGATTAACGACCGTTGACGCTTAGAATTGGATGAAGTGTCTTTGATAACGTTATTCAATCAAAATGGCACCGTTGCCGGGGAGTGGTGTTGTTTGAAATTCTTTTATTGAAGTTGAATTGTGATCTTTGTAGTTATAGTTGAATCTACTTATTTTTGTTTTTGGTTTTGTGTTGTTGGTGTAAGACAGAGGAAGAGATGAGCGTTAACGGAAATAATGCAATGGCCAATCCCAAAAATGTAGCTTGAATTGGTATCTCCGTCGTGCCACGACGTTAAATAAGGCGCTTCTTGGGAGGCAACCAAATTTTTTATTGATTTAAGTTTGATTTTGAATAATGGGTGTTGATTGTGCAGGTTGAAAAGTGGAGTGTGTTTGAGGATGTGCAGTTTGGTGAACCATAGAGTCCAGTCGGCGTCTCGCCGAAGAGGTTGGCAAGCCCGACTTGGACCACTGTTGGACCAATAAAACTTTAGGTGGAGGTCTGTAAAACTTGGCGGGCCAATTAATTAATCGGCGACTCACCAAACAGGTTGGTGAGCCCGATTTTTTTACCGTTTGGACCCTCAAGATAACTGGGAGTCCTGTAAAACTCGGTGAGGTAAATTACCACTCTGGGCATCGCCGAGTGGTTCGGCGTAGAGGACTTACACCGCTGAAAGGTCCACGAACAGAAAGGTTTTAAAAATCCAAACAGTTTAAAATTTCAAACTCTTTTATATTCTCCCATTTCTAACCCCGTACACTCACACTCGCACTTTTGATTTCCCATATTTTTGCTATTTTACTTGCTTTGTGCTCTTGATCTCGTGTGTGGATTTGGATTGCACTACCGCCTAGCTTATTAAATTCTAAATTCGGCAGTCAGGTTGGTTTTCCAAACCCCGAACTCTTGATTAGTGGTTGGACTTGAATGCATTCGATAAATTGTGTTCTTTTGTGTTGGGTCAGTGATTAAATCGTGTTTGATGTGGTTGATCGCTTATTTAGTCTTACTGATGCCCAACCCCAGAGTGTGACCCCGGGCACTGATGCCTCGATAGATGGAGCGACTGTGTAGACAGGATCATTCTTTACCTCCCTTTTTGTTGTTTTTGTGATTTTTGTGTTTTTAGTTGCATTTGAGGACAACTTCTTTTCTTTTGTGGGTGGGGTGAGGTATTTCCATACCTACCTCTTGTGATTCTGTTTTATTTTTGAATTGTGGGTAGTTTGAGCCATATATGTGTTTGGATTTTTATCTTGTGGATGGTTGAGCTTGTGGTTCCTTATTTTTGAATGGAAATGGTTTTGACCTATTTTAAAATTTGGTGCCACCCCTATTGTTTGTGATTGTGTCTTGTGGCTGTTCTTGTGCAAATTTGAGTATCGGTTATGATCAATACCGATGACTTTAATATTGCTCTTAATTGAATGAAATGAATGTGCGGCTACAATGAGGCCAATGAAGTGTCATAAACAATATGTGAACTTTCAGCATCTCGTTGTGACTAGTCGGTTATCGAATGAGCCACTTGTGATGAACATTGCACACTAGCAAAAGTGTGGAGTCTTGTTTGATATTGGTGCCAATGCCTAGTGTGTTGAGATTACTTTGAACAATTGTGTGATGACACCTAGAATTTGCCCCGTTGGTCCGGTTGAATGAGTCATGCAAGCACTTGATATGATCTTAGGCAACAATTTTGAAGAGTGAAACAATTTGACAATATACCTCTTTTGTGGCCAACCTTCTGAGATGTGTGAACCTTGCGTGAACCCTATTGAGCCTGGGCCTTTTCTTGGATGAAATTTGAACAATTGTGATCTCTCTTTTTCTATCTACCCATAAATTTCATGAAGTGTGGTTTGAGTGAATAGCCAACTTAGGCCAAAAGCCTAAGTTGGGGGTGTGGTGAAAAGAGGAGGAAAATCAAGAAGTGTGAAGAAGTCCCCCTTTATCCATGGACTTCAAAAAGATGGAACCCCTCCATACAAAAAAAAAAAGAAAAAGAAAAATAATGAAAAAGTGGTTAAATAAAGTTGTGAAAATTGCAAAAGAAATGGGGTGTCTGGTATTCCATGAGAAGTGAATAATGGCATGAATTTTGAGCATGAATGAAAATGCTGAAGAAAGGGAAGGAAAGTTGTTCACACCACATTTCATGAGGATAGTAGCCACTGAGCCTAAATGACCATACCTATACACTCAGCCCCGTTACAAGCCTTGAAAAGACCTTTTTGATCTTGAGTGAGCTGAAACAAATGTTGGCTGGGAAATAAGGGCAAACCTATGGGTGAAGTCATGCATGTGTTCATCTCTTTGAGTGTGAGAATTGTTTGTGATTCCGGAGGTATAAATTGTTGAACAATTGTGTGTGAATATGGAATCATCTTTGTGTTAGGGCATTTGAGTACCTTTGTTGAGCTTGAACTTGCATTTGAAGCAAGTATTGTGAACTTGAGAATCTTTGATAATGGTGAGTCACAACTTGAATCTTTGAGTCAACAATTGATCCTTGTATGAGTAAGTTGAGTCTTGTTGTGTGCATTCATGATTGAGTCTTTTGTAGCACTGTTTGAGACATCCTTTTTGAACTGCTGAACTTGAGTTTTACTTGAGGATAAGCAAAAGTTTAAGTTGGGGGTGTTGATGAGTCTGAGATTTGGACTCAATTAGGGCTTTATTTGTATAGGTTAAGTGTCCTCAAATGCTTATTTTGTGCCAATAACTGATGTAAAACCCTTGACTTTTAGGATTATGGATTGAGGAACAAAGCAAGGATACTAAGTTGCAAAAAGGAACAAAGCGAGCGGAAAGAACGAAGAAAAGGAAGCCTGGTGATCGCCAAGTCCACTTGGCGAGTCGCCGAATGGCCATTTGACCGCCTAAAGTTCAAGTGTGCCAAGCTCTGAGGGAAAAAATCAAGTTGGTGAGAAAAATGAGCAGTCGGCGGATCACCGAGGGGTTCGGCGATGCAGTGTTGGATCGCCAAAAGTTCCAGACCTTGAGGATGCTGAATGCCAAGGTAGAAGAGTGATTGAAGTGACCAAAGGGCGGATAGTCGAGTGGTTCGGCGAGCCCGACTTACTTCGGCGAGTGACTCTTCGCAACACATTTTTGGCGACTATAAATACGTTTCTGAACATTTAGTTTAATATGAATTTTCATATCAATTCGTATCTTAGAATCTATTATTTGAGTTTTGAAATGGGAGACAAGTTTTCTCTAGTTTTTCCTAAGCTTTGAAGAATTGAAATTTTTCACTTCTGAGATATTTGAAGTGGGTCTTTGATATTCTTCGAATTGGAGCATTGTAAGGACGAATCTACACTTACCCAGTTAATGGATAATCAATTTGGTAATTGTTTTTACCTTTTTATGATGTCTTGCTAAAACCCCAATTTTTGGGGTGTGATTATGGGCTGATTTAGCTTATGGGTGTTGCTAATTGTTAGTTTAATTTCTATTTAAAAGTGAGTTCAATCATTTATTGTGGGTTAATTTAAAAATTGTAGTTGCAAATACGATTCTACCTTTGTGTTCTTGGCTTGCTCGAGATAGAGAGGTTTTAGAACTAAGGTGTTTGATTGATGGTATGTGGGTATTGGGTTGACCTGGGTTCAGTTCGAGAAAGTGAATCCTAAACCCTTTTCCACACATTCAGCTCGAGAGAGTGAATGGACTAAGGTGTGGGCTGTTCTTATTTTGCATGCTTGTTGATGTTCGAATCATCATGCTTTCTACCACATTTTGCACAATTAGGCGTAGCAACATAAGAACCACCACTATTACCTCCTTGAGGTTTAGGGTGGGAAACCCAATCCTTGTTGGCCCTTGGAGCACTAGAGGAGCCTTGGTTAGAGAACCTTTGGCTAAACCTTGGTTGACCTTGTCCATCTTACCTAGCATTGGAGAAGTTCCCATCACCGGTTCTAGCTTCTTTCACCTCTCTATTCTTTTTCTTGAGTTTGGACTCCTCAATTTGTTGGGCGTACACCATGATCCTTGAGATATCCATGTTATCATGGAGCATTGCAGTACAATATTCTTCTTCAAACAAGTCGGACATACCCATCAAAAACCTACTCATCTCATCCCTCGAATCTGACACCAAAGTTGGAGCATTCTTGGACAATTGAGTGAATTTTAGGGAATACTCTTTCACGCTCATACTACCTTGGCGAAGGTTAATGAATTCCTCCACTTTAGCTTCCCTCAACTCTCGGGGAAAGAATCTACTAAGAAATTCTGATTTGAATGTTTCCCACTCAACCGGGCCCGCTCCTACCGGCCTATGGTTCTTCCATTGAGTATACCATACTTGAGCAACACTCTTCAATTGGTAAGTGGCTAGTTCCATTTTCTCTACCGAAGTCACCCCGATAATGTCAAGTATCTTGTAGACCTCTTCCACAAATTCTTGAGGATCCTCTCCCACTTTGGTGCCATGAAACTCAGGAGGGTTCATTCTAGCAAAATCCCTAACCCTCGAAGCAGTCCGAATTAGCATTAGGATTGATCGGAGCTACCACATTTCTATTGGCTTGAGCCACCAAAGCTCGGGCCAACATTTGAAAAGCCGACCTAACCTCCTTATTTGACATAGCCGAAGGATCAATCGAAGCTTGAGGAGCTTGTGGAGGAGCTTCTTGATTCACATTTTCCTCTTCCATCCTTCTAGTATTCGCCCTTCGTGTATTCATTTCCTGAAGACACAAGAGAAGGGTTAGGAGAGGGACTTTATAGAGTTAAACTCTAGGGCACGACTTAAGAATAATGAAAGAAGTGTGATTTCCTAAACATCTTATATCCTCTCATGCATAAGTGTGGCACGCTTCACCCTCATAAACAAGACTCTACTAGACGTAGATTATTGAGACATCATCCTAGAATCATTCTAAATATTTTGCTCTGATTACCAAGTTTGTCACGACCCAAGGGTACCCCCTAGACGTAACAAGGCACATAGAACCCCGAAAGGAACCATGTAAGCCATTTAGCATATCATAACATAAATAAAGAACAATAAAGAGTAAAATGCATTTAAGTCCAAATGTTTTTTATAAAGGAAAGCGGAAGTCTAGACTTGTCTCAATTAGCCATCTATTACAATCGAAGTATCAAATAGGGTCACACCCCATAACAACTAATTCCGAAAGTGAAAATACAAGAATGAAACTACTAAATGACAATATCCATCCTCGAACCATGAGGACTCACCAACTAGCAAGGAGAATGATCAATTTTAAGCTCTAGCCATAATGGGGACCACCTTGAGAACCGGACCCTACATTTGGGAAAAATGTAGGAAAATATGGGTTAGTACACAGACTCCGCTATGGTTTCCACCAACCGGTTATGCGTGGCAAGCATCAAGAATTGCATCTACTTCTACTTCTGGTACGCACCATCTAATTATGTAATCTGCACATTCTTGAATTAGTTAAGGTTCATCCCAAAAATACTTCTTCATATCGAACATGAACCCTTTTAGTTTCTAGATATTTAACCCATCGGGGAGAATTCCACACACCAATAGTTTGCGAAATCGGCATACCAAGGTGGAGTACTATTTGACACAACCATCAACGACTCATCGAGAAAAGCTTCTTCAATATCTTTCTCACCGGACACAACAACACTCGTTTCAAGCCTCGACAAGTGATCTGCCACTTAGTTCTCACACCCTTTACAATATTTGACCTCAAAGTTAAACTCTTGCAACAATAGCACCCATCAATTAAACCTTGGCTTCGCATATCTCTTCGCCATTAAATAATCGATCACCGTATGATCGGTGTGTACCACCACTTTGGTGGCCAGTAAATAGGATCTAAACTTTTCAAAGGCATACACCATGACTAAGAATTCTTGCACTGTGACGGTGTAGTTCTTTTGAGCTACATTCAAAGTCTTACTCGCATAATAGACCGGGTGGAACAAATAACCTTTTCTTTCACCAAGATTAGTACTAAAGCAACACCACTTGCATCACACATTATCTCAAATGGAATTCTCCAATCCGAAGCACCAATTATCGAAGCCGAAATGAGTTTTTCTTTTAGACACAAAAATGTTTTGATACAAGCTTCATTAAACTTGATAACACATTTTTTTTCAAGTATCTACAGAGACGATAAACTACCTTAGAGAAATCCTTTATGAACCTCCGGTAGAACCCTGCATGACCTAGGAAGCTCCAAACACCTTTTACCAAAATGGGAGGAGGCAACTTGGAAATAACTTCAACTTTCTCCTGATCAACTTGTATGCCATTTCCCATGATTTTGTGCCCCAATACAATACCTTCTTTGATCATGAAGTGACATTTCTCCCAATTTAGCACAAGGTTTGTTTCAATACATCTTTGAAAAAATTTACCAAGGTGCTTAAGGCACGCTTCAAATGTGTCCCCCACAACCGTAAAATTATCCATGATTACCTCCATCGAATCCTCTACCATATCAGCAAAAATAGAGAGCATGAATCTTTGAAATGTCCCCAGCGCATTACACAATCTGAAATGCATTCTTTTGAAGGAAAATGTCCCATAGGGACATGTAAAGTCGTCTTTTCTTGATCTTACGTTGCAATGTAGATTTGATTATAACCGGAGTAACCATCCAAAAAGCAATGCAATCCACGCTACGCAAGTCTATCAAGCATCTAATCCATAAAGGGCATTCGAAAATGATCCTTTTCAGTCAATGCATTCAACTTCCTATAATCCATACATACACGCCAACCGGTGACCGATCACATTAGAACAAGTTCACTTATGTCATTTGGGACCATGGTTATACCTCCCTTCTTTGGAACACATTGCACGAGGCCCACCCATTTGCTGTCCGCAATAGAGTAGACAACTCCCGCATCGAGCCATTTGATGATCTCTTTCTTCACCACTTCTTGCATTGGGGGATTTAATCTCATTTGGTGCTCAACACTTGGCTTGCATTCGCTATCCAATTGAATTTTATGGGTACAAATACCAGCAATCGTCCATCCAATAGTCTTGAAGTATCTTTTCAACACACTAATAAGCGCTTGCAATATATGTTGTTTTCTCCCAAGAATACATAATGAAGGTGAGGTAAAATTACCTTCAACTCAATCTTTGGCGGTTATTCAATGGATGGTTTTGCAGGATTTTCCCGATCTTCAAATTTATATCAAACTTTAAGGGATTCTTTCCATAAGAACCCAGACCTGATAGCGCAACCACGACCTCATCATAATCTTGAATTTCTTCACCATCATAATTCAAAATAATGATGGCTAAAGATTCACCCACACAAGAAACTTAACACACACTAGCAACCGCTTCATTAATCACGTTAATAACTGATACCAGATGGATGTCACTTGGTTGCTTCATCGATTTACACACATTGAAAGTAACTTCCTCATCATTTACCTAACATTTCAACTCACCACTTTCTACATCAACAAGAGCCCTTCCTATTGCTAAGAACGGCCTACCAAGAATAATAGGAACCTCATCATAAATCTCACAATTGAGAACCACAAAGTCTGCCACAAATATGAAACTGTCCACCTTCACCAAAAGATCATAAAGAATGCCCATAGTATGCTTGATAGATCGATCGGCCATGAGGAGACGCATCGTTGTTGACTTAGGCTTACCTAGCCAAAGTTATTTGTAAATGGCATAAGGCATCAAATTGACACTTGTCCCCAAATCACACAACGCTTTAGAAAGTTGAAATATCCCAATAGTGAATGGAATAGTGAACTCCCCCGGGTCATCTTTCTTGACAACCACATTGCTTGTCATAATGGCGCTACGATTATTGGATACCTCAATTGTTTCAAAATCCATACTCCTCTTTTTGGTAAACAAATCTTTCATAAACTTCACATATCCCGGCATCTCTAACAACGCTTCCACCAAAGGAAGATTGATAGATAGAGTTTTGAAAATGGGGAGAATTTTTTAAACTAAGCGTCTTCACCCCTCTTCTTCAATCATTGAGGAAAGAGTGGATTGATTTTAGGTAACGACTTTGTAAGTACCAAAGTAGGAGCAGCCCCTGAATTTTCCTTTTTAACATCACCAGAGACAACATCTTTCGGTGCATCCTCAACCTCCTTGGACACTTCGTTGTTCAATTCTTTGGTAAGCTCATCACTATCATTAACAACCTCTTCCCCTTTACTTAAACATGTTTTAGCACCACGACCTTACAACGCCAGGTCAAAATAGCCATGCATTGGTTGTTATTATTCTGCGGATTGACTAGAGCATCACTAGGAAGGCCTCCGTTTTGTCTTGGATTTAATTGAGCTGAAATCTGACCCATTTGAGTCTCAAGTTACTTTATGGAAGCCGAGTGAGAAGTCACTTTTTGATTCAAAGATGAGAAATCAGCCTTCATTTCCTTGAGCACGTTGTCCTATCCTTCAACTTTGTTTAGAATGTGGGCAAGCATATCCTCAGTTTGAAGTCTTTCAGGGTCGACATACAGTTCCCTCAGCTTAGGATAGACATAAGGGTGCATATAACGATCTTGATCATCATCTCTATCCCTCTAATTTGTAACCCAATCACACCAATCTCGATCTTGATCTCTTCAACCTTGATTCCCGCCCGTCCTTGGATAGCTCGAACGAGAACCCCCTAGATGGCTCGACAAGAATTTTGCCTCTTCATTGCACTTGTATTGGAATTGTGCATAATCAGGGCTCACTCTATTATTATTATCAACCATATTCACACCCTTATTACCACTTCCCATTACATGATTCCTTAATAAGTCCATTTGGGTTATCATCTTGTCCATATTCTTATCTGGCTCTTGTTTCTTTTCCAATTGTTCTTTAGTCAACCCAAGATTTAGAGGTGAAACTTGATCCTACCTTGTATACCATGAACGATTAATTTTTGTCATCTCATAAAGTAATATTGATGCCACGCCATAAGGTTGTCTCATAATACCACCCCGAATGAGTTGATCGACAACACCCTTATTGACGGTGTCAAGACTCTGGTAAAAATATTGGAATAACACATTGTCTGGCAATCCATGAGTCGGGCATTTGAGCAGCAACTTTGAAACCTAAACCATGTTTCATGAATTGATTCACGATCACTCTGCTTGAAGTTTTGAGCTCCTCCCAAGAATTAATAGAGTTTCGTGGTAGTTCGGCCAACCACTTCGTTGCTTCCCCTACCAGAGAGAAGGTAAACAAACGAAGTCGAATTGACTCTTAAAATTTATTCTTGAAGGAGAACGGTCCACACACATCCATAAAATTCTGGATGTGATTATGAGGTTCTTAATGAGAAAGTCCCCCAAAGAATCCTTTCATTTGGGCAAACAAATAGTACCAGCACTTCCCAACTGATCTACATTGACATCATGCAACTTTCTGATGTCATCACTATTCCAAAATTAACTTGTATTGCTCCTATTCATACTCATCTCTTCACCTGTTTCAAAGAAATCAACAAGAACACTGATAAAAAAATTCAACTACAATAAAATTAGTTCACAAAAATGCTTTAATAAAAGAATTCTAAACACCACTCACGGGCAGTGACGCCATTTTTGAGAACGCTCAGCTACACTTCTTTCGATTCAAAGTGTAGGCAGTCGCTAACAAGTATAATCCAAACTATGAGTTGGGGTCGACCCTACAGGGAGTGATAGGGTAAAGAATTACACTATGAAGTAAAAATGTGTTCTAATCTTTTGTAGAAGTGAAAGATTGCGCAACATAAAATAAATCACGAAGTTTCAATGATCAATATCAAATTGGGGGGAATTTAGTAACCAATTGATAACAAGGAACAATTAACACTGGAATTAAACGATTAACGATTGGACCTTAGGAATGTGATTAATCGAATGCTTTTACTTAATGGGTAATTACTAATTGCTTCAAGTTGTTGAATCTCAATGGGTAGGATAGATTTTGAAGAAAATAGTCATCTCTCAATTAGATATCATGTTTCAAGTAAGTTCTCTCCAACCTCAATAAGCTTAATAATATCGAACAACCCAATTCCTTAATTAACCTACTTTCTCATGATGGGTTGTAATACAAATCAATACAACTGTCAATCAATCATTCATTCTACTTTAATACCTCTTTCTAAAGCAAGCATAGAGAGCTAAGCTAGAACTAAATTTGCAACTTCAGTTCATTAATTAAAACATGAATAAACAATTGAACCCATTTCAAAACCACAATAAATTCAGCAATTAACAATACCCATTAGCTAATTAATGCATTTGACTACATGATCACACCCCTAAGGAAAGGGGTTTTAGCCAAATATAGTTAAAAGTAAGAAATCATTGCCAAAAAGATTGTCCATCTTATTTATTAACAATCTGCAATACCGAATGCCAAAATTAAATCTAGAACCTACAACCTCAAATCTGAGATTCAAATCTTCTCCAAGAATGTTCAATAATGTAAAAATATAAAAACTCTCAAAGACTGGGGAATACACTGTTTGGGAACTACCTTTTTCTTTTCAAAAAATGAATTTATACGTTCCTAAAATCTCAGCACGGAGTCCACTCGATGAGATTAGTCGAGATTGCCAAACGACTCAATGATCCACCGAGTTGTACTTCTCACCTTTTGGCTTGACTCTTGCATCAATTTTTCTGGAAGATAAGATGAGCTTGGTCGTGATCGCCGATCCATTTGGCCTATCGCCAGATCATCTTTCGCTTGCCATGTTGGCTTGATGCATGGGCTAATTCGCTACAACTTTTGGCGAGCTGAAGGCTCACTCAGCGAGTCACTGAGTGACTTTTGCGAGTTCTAGCTTCTCTTTTCTTCAGCTTTTCCAACTTTTTTGCTGCTTTTCGCATCGTAATTTCCTTGCCTTGTTTTTAAACCTTCATCACTGCATATCAACACATTAACATTAGTTATGACCATAAAGTTGGCATTGAGGACACTAATTCATTGAATAATAAGTCCTAAATGACTCAAAATTCCCAACTCATCAGGAACCACAGATCGTAGATGAGATCCATAGACCAATTTTAGAGAATTAAATTAATTTTGTATAAGAATTATGAGTATTTTTTATGGGTCGTAAAAGCTTTTATAGATCATATATGAGGTTCGTAGAACAAAGATCAAAAATAGAAAATCTTCCCTAAGTTTTAAGGGCATGGTATACAGGTCGTAAAATATTTACAGATAATGGTTTGGTCTCCATATCAAAGTCCTTAAACTCAGAAATTAGCCTGATTCTTAAGGATACATTTTACGGCTAGTAGATTAATCAATGGTCTGTAGTGTGATGACCTAACACGGTCATTATGAATAGACCAATAGTGAAGAGTTTGGGACAGAAAACTTTTCAGGTGTAATGTTGATGTTTTTTTGAGATATACTTTTATCCAAGACATTAAGCAGTCTATAGGGTCTTACAAAAACAAATATGGTAGGTAGAACTCCCGGAATTGATCTTGGCATGGAAGGTATGTGTTGGGACGTTAAGGGAAGAGGTTGTGTCATAAAAATTATTTTCTTCAGACTTTTGAGGCTCTAATGTTTCGTCAAGCCCACTATAGTAAGAGGTATCTCGCTATAGCGACAGTCAGACTACTATAGCAGGGCAAAATGGGTTTCAGTGTAGAAGCAACCCCTAAACCCCTATTTTCTGTGCTTTATATTCTTAAACTTAGGAGGGGAAACTTTGGGATATTTGCGCTTGATTTTCCATGGAAATCATCGATAGAGGTAAGATTATTACTCCCCAACCTTTTACATTGATTTTAAGCCTTATAGTCTAAGTTATTGAGGGTTTTGACATGATTCCATAGTGAAAAACTCCCTAAGTTGGGGAAGTTGATCATTCATTTGCCTGGGTTATGATTGGGTTGTATTTTGGGAGTTATTAGGCCATTGTTCGATAGAATGTTGTGTTTATTTCTTATTTTAGACCAAGAACAAGCTAAAGATTCACATAGGGTAAAAATTTGCGATCAGACTTCTGCAGTAGATGCTTGGTTCCCAAGTAGGCTAGGTTTTCTTAATTGAGTAGTTAGACATGTTTTATACTACATGGTATTATGTAGATTGATGGGAGGTTTTATACCTAGGCCTTCGAGCTAGGAGTCTAGATAGTTAAAGGTTGTTGTTTATCGTTGTTAGGATGGGAAAATATAATGACTAGGGGTAGTTCTCTAGTTCGTGATTGTTAATCTTGAGTTTCCTTATTGGGGTGATTTGGTGTTAATTGTAAGGTTAAGTTCTATGAAATTGATGGTTTATATCCATTTCTAGGATTTGTGGAAATCAAGGGAATAAACGTGTGTTCATAAACAAGGGTCCAGTGTTAGGCTATAGGTATATGCATATAGGTAATGGTTGTATATTTTCAGTTTATGTATGTATGCATATCTACTACTTAGTAGTTTCATTTGTGCAATGGATGGTTGAGAAACATATGAAATGACATCATGTAGATAATCTCATGCAATAAACTTATTATGGTGACTTGTGGTTTCCAAGTTGTATTGTTCATTGTGCTATGTGATTGTGCATAATTATTTGTAATTTTTGGTTTGCTCAGGTACCACGCTGGACAACTAAATATGAATGACTCGGGTACCACACTGGTATACTAGTGGTTTGGGTTCCATGAGAGGCCCTGGTATGTATTTATGGTTCCATGAGAGGACCGAGCATTTACATTTGATATCATGTTGGACATGTTTCATACATGAATTTATGTAGACCATTCAAGAGTAACTAGAATTGCTTGCTTTATATATTTTAACACAATTCGAGATACGTTAAGTTAGTCAAGGTGAAGCTATCAAACTAATTGTTCTTAACTACATGAGGCACATATAGT
Source organism: Solanum etuberosum (assembly GCA_029582245.1). NCBI lineage: Eukaryota > Viridiplantae > Streptophyta > Magnoliopsida > Solanales > Solanaceae > Solanum > Solanum etuberosum. Next base: position 23,756 of record JAJONR010000434.1, on the reverse strand, counting down.
AATGTAAGCGTACTTAGGAAGAAAGCTTGAGAATATCATCACACTAGATGGTCTATTTTGGGAATTTAGAACATAGACAAGAGTCTAAGTGCTCAAAATGAAACAAAGAAAATATAAATTGTCAACGTTGGAAACTTAAAAGTGCACTAGCAACTCATGACTAGAAAAGATTAAAGTCTCTTATTAGATGGATGCTCACTTACACACAACTAACTATGTTATGATACATACAATTACTTCTTAATATACTGCTTGTGTTTGAATACTCAAGACATTTCTTAAGCAAAAATAAAACTCAACAAATTAGCTAAAGTAGCAACTACTTTGCAAGCAACATTCTCTTATTATTTTAAAGCTAAATAAAGGTAATAGTTTATTCCTAGAAGACATATCGATAGTTATTTGGCCTCTGCCATAACATTAAAGGAATATTTCAAGTTTAAAGTAGTATAACAAAAAATGAGATCAAGAGACACTACATCTAATCATAGTATGACAAGATATGAATAACATAAAAAGAGTGAATGACTCGAGCAGATGAAATCTTATCATGAAAACAATTACTACATGTGAAGCTGAGCCAATCAATAATTCATTTAAATGACACTAATTCTTACTAATCTTGTTTTTCTTTTTGGTGAATAAAACTTACGGAGAACGGAACAACCAAACATGTTCAAAATAGGCGGAGTCAAGATAAATGACACGGAACCATTTAATAACTATATATTTATTTTTAGAAATTGAAGACAAAATATGAAGAGGGGGGTCATTAAAACCTTATGAGGAGCAGCAAACAAAAGTTTTGACGTTAAAAGAAATCCACTTTGAACTTCTTCAGCTATAAAAAACCTGGAAAAAAAAAGAATAAAAAGATAATCTTAAAATCTAATGCTCTCTGTTGCATTTTCTCTTTCTTGCTGCATGATTTTTTGATAGACTCGTGAATCTTTTTTCGATCGTTGCTGCATGATTTTCTATCGTTTCTTGGATAATATTTTTTTATCATTGGTGGATGGTTTCTTTTTGTTTTTCTGTTGCGGATCCATTTAAAGAGAGACAACGTCCTCTTTTTATAACCGATTTGGGGCTTCTACTAAATTCAAAATTTGAATTTTAGGAAAGACCATTCTCAGAAAAGCAGAAGAAATAATGATGGAGTCCAAGAAAAATCTCCTCTATATCAACCCTTTTTTAGGTTGATGTGAAAAATGATGAGTGATGGCTAGGGGGTTCCGATTCACGTCCATCAAATTAAGGGGATAACAAGCCCAAATCTAATGGTCCTTCACATTTTTCACCTTTCCTGGCGTAGCATTGGCGGTGGTGGGTCTTTTGAGGTCTTTTTTTATTCAGAAAAGATAATGGAAGGGCTATAAAGTTGATAGAAAGAGCTTGTGATTGATGGAGGGTAGGGAGATATGTTGAAGACCGATGGTCCGTAGGTAGCAACGTTAGAGGATAGAGATCGATAGGTGGGAACTAAAAGCTTTTATAGGAGAAAAAAAAAGTTGGGGAAGGAGAAAGATGAGACGTTTTCTATTTTCCAAAAGATTGGGGCTGTAGGGATCTCTTGAAGACTGCAATATCAGATTTGGATCTGATAGTTTGTGCCTTACTCTAGGCTTGTGTGCATTTTGTTAGACTTTATGCTTTCTCTCCCTATTTGTGCGGCTCTGATATGTTATCAGAGGTTTTGTAGTTTTTCGGGATTGAGGTATTTTAGTCTTTGAGCCTATTGTGACCCTTTGGGAGTGGACGTTGATCTATGGTGGCTTGGAGGATACTTGAGATCCTCTTCAAAGATGAAACCCCCTCGGGTCACTCTTGCTAGTTGCCCGTCTTACGCCCGTGGGAGTCGACCGGCTAGTTGGGCGTCCTTGATATCTGAGATCCTCTTCAGAGTCGACACGCCCCAGTTATTTTTTCTAGCTAGGTTGGGAGTGAACTGGCTGGTTGGGTGCCCTAGATTGATTGCCACACTTTCTAGTTGGGCTAGGATTTGACTGGACTTGATTTTTACGTGGGCTAAGGACGGATTGTGGTTCATGGTAATCTTTTATCAGTAGACTTAACTATTATGTGTACCTGTCGGGCTTATGGGGGTCCTTTAGGGTTTTGTTTAAACTTTCACATAAGTGTACCTTCTAGGCTTATGGGTCCCCTTAGATTTAGTTTAGTTGCACTTAGATTAATTTTGGTATGCTCGTGTTCTTTCTTTTTATATGTAATTTAATCTTTGTGTGTGTCTATTTTATCTTTTCAAATTGTTTTACCTGTCCTGCTTAGTCGGCTTATGAAGCCTATCAAGTACCTTTGTTTAAACAATTATGCTACACTCTACATCTTTTTGTGATGGAGGTCCTAGTACCAGCTATTAGTAGTGATCGTTTGTGCATCTTTTGTAGTTTGTGGATATTGAAGAAGAGTATTAGTACTTGGTGTCCTAGATTAGCCTATCTCCTTCTGTATCATTTTAGCTAGTCGTTTGCATTTGAGACGACTTGTTGTGGTCCACTTTTAGGACTTGTATTTTTTCATATTAGACAGGTTTGTACTTGTGTATTCCAAGTTCTTGGAGGGTTTTTATTTTATATAGTTTTTGGTCTGCTTCCATTATATCTTTTCTATTGTTAGTGTTATTTTCTAGATAGTTCTACCCCAGTACTCATTTTGGGTACGGGTTGGATTACCTACTTGAGGGTTATAGAAGGTGTCATCATGAAGTCGGGTCGTGAAAAGTTTGTATCAGAGCCCAAGGTTCACCGGTCTCACTTGTACACAACTAGAACCTAGTAGAGTTATACGGATCAGTGTGGAGACATTTGTATCCTATCTTTGAGAGTTTAAAGGGTGTCTTTAGGAATTCTATCTTTTTGTATCGCTTTCGTGCAGTGTATGAGTTATTACTTTCTTGAAATCTCAATTTTTTCACTCTTTTTATAGGATGGCTAGTACGTGCCATACATCGTCTAGGGGTAGGGGTCCTCCTCCCATGTCTGATAGGGGTGCAGCACCACCCATAGATCGAGAGCGGGGTCCGGAGCCCATAGAAGACCCTCTAGAAGCCCATTTTCTAGAGTAGTTGGTGGGGCTGGGACTAGCTCAACCACCACCCGGACCAACTATTCTCTAGATCTCCAAGAAGCCATTACTCAGCTTCTAACTTCACTTAAGGGCATGCAGCAGCCCCAACTGAAGCACATGTACATGCACTAGTACCAGGTCACTAGGATCAGCCTGCACCAGAGGCACCTCGGGCCTGGGTACCCACAAGTGTTTAACTACTTTCTGGGAGCGACTTCGTACTTTAGGTTTTGTGAAGTCGAGAGGAGCTGACTTCACTGGGTATTAGTTAGATGGGCCAGCCAGACAGTTGTGGCATACCTACATCGAGACTAGGCATTGGGTCTCATCCAATCACCTGGCTCGCATTTTCTGAGGCCTTCTTGGCCAGGTTCATCCCTCGTAGGATTTGACATCATCTCCACGATAAGTTTTTTAGGGTGGAGTAGAATTTTATGAAAACTTCTAAGTATGAGGAGAGGTTTCACGAGCTCCGTTGTCATGCTACTATGATTCTACCTATTGAGGAGGAGAGAGTTTGGTGTTTTGTCCATCGGTTGAGACTTTAGTTGCGGATTCACACTCAGTCCATTGTCTACGCAAGGCATTCTCTTTTGGATATTATTGACACGCCTGCACTATTGAGTAGTTCCACTGTGACTTCTAATGGTGCAACAACAAGAGATTTAGATATGACGGTAGCTACAACATGTCTCATTCAAGGTCTAGAGATTCTTATTATAGGACTCGACAGTGCTTTCAGCAGGATCAACCCTGTCGACCTGTTCAAGCCTCATTGGAACCTTGAGACGGTGATCGATAAAGTCAGAGCAAGGTTGGCTCTAGCAAAAGTCATGGTCCCAGTCTTCTGCTTTAGGCCATGGTGATCGTTCTTCTGGGAGCAGATCATCTTCAGGTTGCTTTGACTGTGGTGAGTTGGATCACAGGGCTAGAGATTGCCTTCTGCGCAGGCGAAATGCTCATACTCGATAGGAAACTCCACTAGCACCTCCATCTAGGGATTAAGGTCAGGGTCAGGATCGTTGCAATAGAGAGTAGGGTATTCAGGGTGGTCCCTGGGGAGGTAGGTCAGGTGGTAGCACTTAAGGACAACAAAGAGGCAGATAAGGTAATTTCTTTGCAACTCTAGCGAGGGCAGAAGCTAAGGCATCAGATGATGTGATGATAGGTATGATTATTTTATCTTATCAGCCCTCTTCGACTTTATTTTATCCGGGATCTACCTATTATTAGGTGTCTAAGTATTATGTTTCTCGTATGAATATGAGTTTTGAGCCTATGGTAGCGCCATTGCGTGTGTCAACCCATGTGGGTGAATTTTTAGTAGTGGATCACGTGTTTCCATCATGCTTAGTTACTACCCACGGGCGTGACACCCGGCCTGACCATATATTGCTAGATATGCTTGACTTCGATGTGATTTTGGGCATGGAGTGGTTATCTACATACCGTGCAGTTTTATATTGTTTCTCTAACACCGTTACTTTAGACACGCCTGGTATTCACCCGATTGGTATAGTATGGCTGCACTAGTAGAACAACAGTTGGAGTTATCTCTTTTATTCTATCTCGAAGGTTAGTGGGTAGCAGGTGTTAGTCGTATCTAGCCTATGTGTAGGATATCAGCAGGTAGAACCCTCCAGTTGAGTATGTTCCACTTGTCCATGACTTTGTGGATATGTTTCCTAGTGACCCTCCTGGCCAACCCCTAGAGCGTGATATTGACTTTCCTATTGAGTTTGAGTTGGGTACTCAGCCTATTTTAATTCTGCTTTATCAGATGGCTCTTGAAGAGCTCAAGGAGCTTAGTGTTCAGTTTCAAGATCTCTTGGGTAAGGGGTTTATTAGGCCTAGTGTATCACTTTGGGGCACGCTTCCATTCTTTTTTTTTTAAGATGGATAGTACGATGAAGATGTGTATTGATTATAGGCAGCTGAATAAAGTAACGGTGAAGAACCGTTACCCCATGCCTAGGTTTGATGATCTATTTGACCAGCTCATGGGTGCAACACTATTTTCAAAGATTTATATGAGATCTGGTTAACATCAGCTAAGGATTATGGCAGCAGACATCCCTAAGACCGCATTTAGGATTCGACATAGAAACTATGAGTTCTTAGTGATGTTTTTTGGGTTCACTAATGCCCCTGCCACCTTTATGAACTTTTTGGAAGGCTTGCCTCAGACTTCTTGAGGTTTTGATAGCATTTAGGTCATTGTTGATCCATTAACAAAGTTAGCACACATTCTCCCTATCTAGTCTTCATTCGGCATCGAGAGGTTGACCCATATCTACATTCGAGAGGTTGTTCATCTTCATGGAGTGCCAATGTCGATTATATCAGATTGGGGTTCTCATTTCACTTTTAGCTTCTGGGAGACTTTTCAGGAGGAGTTCGGCACTCGTCTTATCCCCAGCACAGCCTCTGACCCACAAATTTATAGTTAGTTGGAGTGTACTATTCAGTTCCTTGAGGATATGTTGCGGGCTTGACTCTTAGAGCTTGGAGGATTGTGGGATCAGTTCTTCCCTTTGGAGTATTTTATGTACAACAACAACTACCATTCGGAATTATTCACAAGCATTGGTTGCCTTTCACCCCTCGAATTTCACGTTTTGAGTGAACCCAAAAGCGGCTCTCACATCCCACGCCTTCCTCACGTCGGGAGAGGGTCTGGTCTACAACCGGTGGTTCAAATTCTTGGATTCGGTAGACATAGTGGGCATGGGGTCTTCATTGGATCTTTTTAGCCCAAAATGAATGCTTCTTGCAAATGATGACCATGCTTGCCTTGGACATGGTCATGTCCAAATGGGCATGGAGGCCTCAGGCGGTGCGCGGTGTCGTTGAGCAATGCTACCTGGTTGATCCTGCTAGTAGTCATATATTTGTCTCAAAGATTAAGCCATGCATATGTAAGTATGAAAAGTTCAGACTGTGAATGACTCATTAAATTACTTATAGTTTGTTTGATGGTATATACTACTCAGATAAACATAATAATTCTAGCGCTAATATATGCAACAAACCCCTACTTCTAGAAGGGATGCATTTATTAGATTAATGGTTAACGCGGGCTTAGCCTGTTGCTTTGGTGATTCATGATAACTCGACGGATCGTACGACAATCGGGCCGGCAACACATCATTCAAATTTCTGCCATATAAACATTCGATGGTAGGATAGTGGCCTACCATGGTGGTTTTGGATGACAAAGAATTAGGGTTCGATTCCAGAGAGGGAGTTTGAGAAATGGCTACCACATCCAAAGAAGGCAGCAGGTGTGCAAATTACTTAATCCTGACACAGGGAGGTAGTGATAATAAATAACAATATTGACCTCTATGAGTCTGGTAATTGGAATGAGTACAATCTAAATTCCTTAACAAGGATCTATTGGAGGGTAAGTCTTGTGCCAGTAGCAGTGGTAATTCAAGCTCCAATAGCGTATATTTAAGTTGTTTTAGTTAAAAAGTTTGTAGTTGGACTTGGGGATGGGCCGACCAGTCCACCCTAGGCGTGCACTGATCGTCTCGTCCCTTTTGTCGGTGATGTGTTCCTGGCCTCAATTGGCCCGGGCCTTCCTCTAGCGTTGTTACTCTAAATAAATTAGAGTACTCAAAGCAAGACTACACTCTGTATACATTAGCTTGGGATAACATTATTGGATTTTTGTCCATTTACGTTGGCCTTCGAGATCACAGTTATGATTAATAGGGACACTCAAGGGCATTCATATATCATAGTTAGAGGTGAAATTCTTGGATTTATGAAAGACAAAAAATGGCGAAAGCATTTTCCAAAGATGTTTTCATTAATCAGGAATGAAAGTTGGGGTTCAAAGACGATCAAATATCATCCTAGTCTAAACCATAAATGATGTAGACCATGAACGTTTTATGGAATTTTTTGGACAAATAATTTTATTTTATTTTAAAAATTCTTTTATTTTTGATATTTTAAAGTCATTGGTGCAAGCCGAATCTTTTATATCGGTGTTTTAATATAATTTTTTTACATTTTTCTTGATTTTTATATTTATCTGACATTTGCAAAAAGAAATTATTTTGTTTAAAAACTATTATTTTTTATATTGTATAGTCATTTTTCCAAGTTGAATATTTTTTTTGAGGTTTTTTCATATTGTTTCTACATTTTTCTTGATTTTTATATTTTTTGAACATTTGAGAATATTTTTTTCTTAAAAGCTATTATTTTCGATGTTGTAAAGTCATTTTCGCAAGCCAGATATTTTTTTGATGTTTTTTGGTATTTTAAAAAAAAAAATCAAACATTTGCGAAAAACTAACAAAATTTTTTAAATTTTTCGGACATATATACAATTTTGATGTTTATTTAAAATTATTAATTTTGATATTTTAACATCGTTGATGAAGCCGAATATTTTTTTACGTGTTCTTAAATTTTTTCAAATATATTTTTCTTGATATTTATATTTTTCGAACAAGTGCGAAAAAATGTAATTTTTTGTTGGAAACTATTATTTTCGATAGAAAAGTCATTGGTGCAAGTTGAATATATTTTTGAGGTGTTATGATATTTTCTTATATTTTTTTTATATCTTTATATATGTCGCACATTTACGAAATAAATAAAAATAAATTCAGTATTTTCCGGACATTTTTTAAATTTTTAATTTTTTATAACTTTTATTTTAAAGTCATTGGTGCAAGCCGAGTATTTTTTTGAGGTGTTTCTATATTTCTTTTTTAATTTTTCTTGATTTTTATATTTTCTGACATTTTTGAAAAAAAAAAATTATTATAATTTTTAAAACCTTTATTTTTAATATTTTAAATTCACTAGTTCAAGCTAAATATTTTTTGAGGTTATTTTATATTTTTACATTTTTTTCTTCATATTTTTATTTTTCAGACATTTGTGAAATCAAAGAAATCAGAATTTTTCGAACTTCTATAAAAAAATTATTTTTTCAAAACTATTTTTTTCGATATTCTATAGTCATCGGTGCAAGCCGAAAATTTTGGAGTTTTTTTTATTAACTAAATATTTTTCTTTATTTTCATATTTTTCAAACCTTTGCGAGATTTTTTTTGATTTTTTTTAAAACTGTTATTTTTGATATTTTAAAGTCATTGGTGCAAGATGAATATTTTTTTGAGGTGTATTTATATTCTTAAAGTATGTTTTCTTTATTTTTATATTTTTCAGATATTTGCGAAAAAAATTCAGAATTTTCGGACATATATAAAATTTTGAATTTTTTTGGAAAACTATTAATTTTGATATCTTAAAGTCATTGGTGCAAGCCGAATATTTTTTGTGGTTTTTAAAGTATATTTTTTATATTTTTCTTGATTTTTATATTTTCGAACATAGGTGAAAAAAATTAAAAATTTGATTTTTTTAAAATCTATTATTTGATATATTTAAAAGACACTTGTGCTAACCGAAGTGTGTTTGTACCTTAGCACGTACAAATTTGAATTGTACATGTTCATTATGATTATCTAAAAAATTCATGCCTACTCCTACCATATTTGGGGTTTTTAAAAAGCATATATAGGGGGGTAGAGGTGTTGGAGGCACACTGAAGCGGTAACAATTGTCTGATATGGGCATGCAACAGGCACGTCGACGTACAACATGGGTGCTTAGTGGAATGCATGGCTAGTCCTTGCAACATAGCTAAGCAATTACAAAAACACGTCGATGACGGATCATCGGGCGATCATGGTACGCCATTGACGACATTTCTTACGGAGATCAATAAGAGATTGATCTAGAACGGCGATATTTTCGGGCGTGTGGTGAGTTATTCTAGATGATCATGTCATGGAAGGCTCTAGGCACTGCACGTATGGGGTAAATCCATGTACGATCAATAGTTATCGGTCGGCCAACGTGGGTGGTGCCCATACAGGGACCTTGGTGTGCTTTCAACGCCTCTTATGGGATTAACTTCCCCCTTGAGGGACGTGCTAAGCGATGCATGCTTTGGACTGGCAACGTTGGTCGGCATCAGCTTGCAGAATCGAATGTCGGGTTTCTGGTGATGTAACGTTAATTTACTGTATTTTTGATATGTTAAACTTAGAGTTTTTCATGAGGCATTTTGTTATTAGATGTGATGGTACTTTGGTGTAATATTGTAGGAAATAGGTTTTGGAGCAGTTTGCATTCAAAGTGGTGAAACACATGAACTTGGTGACTGACGAACCCACCTACGAGCCATCTTTCCATCGACGAACTGTAGGTGGAAGGCATGGGTGAAGTTTAGAAGAAAATGGGCTAAGTGTTGAACGACGGAGGGGACTGACGAGTCGTACGTCCTAGTACGAGTCGTCGATAAATTGAGAGAAGATGAGTTCCAGTCCATGAACGACGAGTCAACAGGACGGGTCGTACTTAGACCTACGGACAGTAGGTCATTTCCTGTCGATGACACCCACAAAAATGTTGGCTAACTGCTGAACAACGAAGGCATCTACGAGCAATTGTTCCTTCAACGAGCAGTAGGTGTCCTTCCTTTGGTGACACTACCTAGAACCGAATTTCCTTAAGCTTCCTTTTCCTACATGGTTTAGGATTTATTTTCTATAAATATTAGTTGTAAATTTCATTTTTGGGGTTTTAGACCTTTTGTGATACTTTCGTTTTGGATTTTAGAATTATCTTAAAGTTTGATTTATCAAATTTGCGTTTGTTCTTCAATTCAAGATTCCGGATTATATCTATTCTCATTGTAAGTTCATGATTTATGCTATTAACCCTAATATGTATTGTGAATCCTCAAGCATGAATAGCTAATCCACAACTAGGATTGTGGGAACCATGAGTAATTAACAACGTAAAACTAATAATAAAGTAATTCTGGAATAGTGTTTATGCATGAATTGTTAACCTCTTCGTTTTGAATGCTTTTTAACGGTGCGCAACGTTATAAATCGCCCCATTCCTACTTGCCTGACCAAGGAAGTAATGAATGAGAAAGAGCTTAAACAATAGAGATTTAGTATGATAATCCGCTATCTAATAGCCTGACCCAAATATGCCAGGGCTAATCTAGGGTTAAGGGTAAGGGTTAATAAAGCACACACCTATAGACCTACCAAGTTGCGTGGTAAAATTCCTTACTTGGATGACAAATCACTTAGGAGATACCTAACTTACCGACTTTACATGTTAAACACTAGGAAAGAGTTATTATTATTAGGATTACTGCGTTAAGAACTTGTGGGAACACATATGCCCTAGTTTCATCTCATATTGATATTACAAACTGTGAAATTACTGCGTTAAGAACTTGTGGGAACACATATGCCCTAGTTTCATCTCATATTGATATTACAAACTGTGAATTTTTCTTACTCGTTACTTATTACTAGAAATAATCAACAATTACTTTGTTTACAAATCCCCCCTTTTTACGGAAGTTATCTGACTAAACGTACTATTAATCATAAATTAACCTAAGTCTAGACCATATTCCTCGTGGGAACGATTCTAACCTCAGTTAGGTTCTTTATTTGACAACGACCACTTATACTTCTTTAGGAAGGTGTAATTTTGGCGTATCAAATTGTTGTGCTACTACTGGGGAATAAGGCTTTTATATTAGACTAATTTTTTTTATTGAACTTTCGTCAATTATTTCATGATTTTACTTTTTGTTTTGTTTTTGTTTTCTACAGGTCTTAATGGTAGTGTATGCCAAGTACACAGAATCAAGGCATTCCCCTGACCGCCTACGATCTCGAACTAAGAAAGGCTCTACGAAAAATGGCTGGAAGAGGTCAACACCAAGGAATCAATGAAAATCCTATCGGAGAGGGTCTTGGGGACAATGCTAGATTCCAACCTCAAGAAGGAGTGGGAGTGCGAAATCGACCACCACCCGATATGCGTCTTAACTATATGGTGGATCATAATATTACAGGCTCGACAAGTGCCATCGTGGCACCTCCACTGCCTGCCTAACATACATTTTGGTTTCAAGCAGCCTGATGCAAATGCTCACAGCTAGAGGGTCATTTGTCGGGCTACCATCAGAAGACCCATATGCTCATCTAAGAAAAGTCAAAGGTGTCTATATGAGTAGTATGGGGCAACCAGATTTAGACATGGATGCAATTGTCTTAAGGGTGTTTCCACTATCACCGATGGGTAACGTTACAGTATGGCTGTCCAAGCTACCATATAAATCCATCACCATGTGGGATGAGCTGCATAGAGTGTTCTTAGCCAAATACTTCCCGATTTCAAAGAAGATGAAGTTGAAAGACAGAATTCATAACTTTGTGGCTACACTTGGATAATCAGTTGGTGATGCATGAGAGAGATTTACCGGTTACATCAGAAGTGTTCTGAATCACCGAATTGATGATGAGTCGCTAAAGGAGTATTTTTATCGAGGAGTAGATGATAATATGAAGGTTGTGCTAGATACTATTTCTGGAGGATAATACGGAGCAAACATATTTCAAGAGATCACTAGGAAGCTGGAAAGGATCTCCAAGAATAATAAGGTTTGGAGCACTCAAAAACATCGATTACTAGAAGGAGTACTTTTTCAGTACAAGCCACATAGAACCAGTCCAATGATGATATTCATGAGGAGATGGCGCAGTTGAGAACTGAGGTTGGCTAAGTGTTGAAACATGTAAACGGGCATGTTGAGACACTAAATGTAGTGAACTATTGATGAGTCCGAATTTTGGACTCATTTAGAGTTTTGTTTATATTGATTTAGTATCCTGAAATGCTTATTTTGTGCCAATAACTGATGTTAAATCCTTGATTTTCAGGAATATGGATTGAAGAACAAAGCAAGGACACTAACAGGCAAAAAGGAAAAAGACAGGCTGAAGAAATGAAGAAGGGAGAGCCTGAAGATCGCCAAGAGCACTCGGCGCGTCGCCGAGTGGCTAATCTAACCGCCTAAAGTTCCAGTGTGCCAAGCCTTGAAGAAAGAGACCAAGTCGGCGACGAAAAGGAGCAGTTGGTGAATCGTCAAGTCGTTCCATGAAGCAAAGATAGATCACCCAAAGTTACAGACCTCAAGGATGCTGAATGCTAAGGCGAAAAGGCGATGAAAGAGGTCAAAGGGCGGCTCGCCGATTGATTCAGCAAGCCCGACTTACTTCACCGAGTGGCCCTTTGTGGCTTATTTTTGGTGACTATAAATTACATGTTGAACATTAATTTAGTATCAAATTTTATAGACTTAGATTATTACACTTAGTCTAGGACAGTTTTCTCTAGAGTTCTTCCTTAGTTTTAAAGGATTGAAGAAATTTACTTTTGAGAAATTGGAAGTGGGTCTTTGATATTCATCAAATTGAAGCATTGTAAAGACAAAATCACTCTTACCCAGATTATGGACAATCAATTTGGTAACTGTTTTTTCCTTTTTATAATGGCTAGCTAAAATCCCAAATTCTTGGGGTGTGATTATGGGCGGATTTAGCTTATGGATATTGCTAATTTTTAGTTTAAATGCTATTTAAAAGTGAGTTTAATCATTAAATGTGGTTTAATTTAAGAATTGTAGTTGCAAATGCAGTTCTATGTTTGTGTTCTTGGCTTGCTCGAGAGAGGTTTTAGAACTAAGGTTTTTAATTAATGGTTTGTGGGTATTGAGTTGATTTGGGTTCAGCTCGAGAGAGTGAATCCTAGACCCAATTCCACACATTTAGCTCAAGAGAGTGAATGGATTAAGGTGTGGGCTACTCTTATTTTGCATGCTTGTTGATGTTCGAGAGAAATTACTTGATTTAGGGTAAATTGTTCGAGAGAAAATTTACCTCACCTATAGCCTAGCCTACTCACTAATATCTAGCTATTTACTAATAGTTGCAATTACCCATATGTCTATATTGCCTATAATCGATCACATCCCAAGAATACATCTCATTATTGTTAATTCTTATTGTTTGTGACTGCTATTTGTAGTTGATAATCAAAACCAAAACCCCTATTTGACATTCGTGTCACCCCTTAATTTGAATGATGTCCTTATTCGATAATTTTTATTCCTATGACTGATTTGACCGCGTATATACGTCCCAAGTGAATCTGAAACACGTACTGCTCCCTGTGGGATTCGACCCCAACTCATTTAGTTGGGTTTTATACTGATTTACGATCATTGACACTTAGAATTGGATGAAATGTCTTTGAAACGTTATTAATCAAAATGGCGTCGCTGCCGGGGAGTGGTGTTATTGAATTCTCTTTTGGAAGTAGGTTTGTGATTTGATTGTGTTATAGTTGAACCCATTTACTGTTTGTTGTTCTTTGTTGTCCTTTAGCACAGGTGACGAAATAAGTGTCAACGAAAGCAATGCAATGGCCAATCCCAAAAAAGAAGCTTGAATTGGTATCTCCGTCGTGCCACGACATTAAATAAGGCATTTCTTGGGAGGCAACCAAAGTTTTTGATATTTTTTTACTGCTTTTGAATAACGGGTGTTGATTGTGCAGGTTGGAAAGTTGAAAGTGTAGGAAAATGAGCAGTAGGCGAGCAAAATGTCCAGTCGGCGACTCGCCGAACAGGTTGGCGAGCCCGACTTGGACCGCCGTTTGAACAACCCAAATTACTGGGATTCTGTAAAACTCGGCGAGCTAAAGGGAGACTCGGTGCATCGCCGAGTGAGTTGGCGACTGCAACTAACGTCGTCGACCAGCACGCAAACTGAAGAGTTTTAAAAGGCCAAACAGTTTTAAATTAAAAAATCTCTTCATTTTCATACTTTTTGATTTCCGTACTCTCACAACCGCTTTTATTGTTGTTTCTACATTATTATTCTCACTTTATTTGGGATCTTGTGCTCGGGAGAGATTTTAGGATTAGATTGCTTCCTAGCTTTCCAAATTATCGGCATCAAAAGGTTGGTTTTCCGAACCCCATTATAAAAAAAAAGTTGGTTGTAATCAAATGCCTGATCGTTATATGGTGTTTATTTCTTTCCATTTGAGGACAACTGCTATTTTTGTTCGCGGGGTGAGGTATTTCCATATCCACCTCTATTGGGCTGTTTTTGTGAATATTGTTGTTTTTGGGTTTTGTGAATGTTGGATCTGATTTTTGCTTTACATATTTATATCTTTGTTTCTGATCCATATTGTTCCATTTTTTTGAATTGCAAATGGGTGTGAACCAATTTAAAAAAAATTTCACCTCTTGAGTGTGTGATTGTGGCTGTTCTTGTACAAATTTGAGTATCGATTGTGGTCAATACTGATGACTTGAATAGTGCTCTTAATTGAACAAAATGAATGTGCGGCTACGATGAGGCAAACGAAGTTACATAGGCAATATGTGAACTTTTAGCATCTCGTTGTGACTAGCCGGTTGTCGAATGAGTCTCTTGTGATGAACATTGCACGCTAGCTAGAAAGTGTGTAGTATTGTTTGATAATTGTATCGATGCCTCGAGTTGTGAGTTCGTATTGAACATTGTGCTTGATGACACCTAGAATTTTCCCCGTTGGTCCGGTTGATTGAGTGATACAAGCAATAGACATGATCTTAGGCAAAAAATTTGAAGTGTGAGCCTATTTGTCTACATACCTCTTTGTGGCCAACCTTGTGAGAAGTGCGAACCTTGCTTGGCCCCTTTTGAGCCTAACCTTTTCTTGGAAGAATCTTGAACAATTGTGACCACTCTTTATCCCTTCAACTATAACTTTCATGAAGTATGATTTGTTTGAATAGCCAACTTAGGCCAAAAGCCTAATTGAGGGTGTGGTGGAAAAGAAAGAAAGTCAAGAAGTGTTAAAAAAATTCCCCCTTGTTTATGGATTGTTTTGAAAATGATGGAACCCTTCCTTGTAAAAAAAAAGGAAAGAAAAAGACTGAAAAAGAGAAAAAGTTATGAAATAAAGTAGTAAAATTTGCAAAAGAAGCGGGGTATCCGGTGGTTGAAATGAAGTTGAATAATGGGGTGGATTATGAGAAGATTTGAAATGTGAAAGAAAAGGAGGTAAGTGAATTTCAGGCCATACTTCATGAAGGTAGAAGCCACTAAGCCTAAATGACCATACCTTTACACTCAGCCCTGTTACAAGCCTTGAAAATTCCTTTGTGATCTTGAGTGAGGTGAAACGAATGTTGATTGTAAAATAAGGGCAAGCCTATGGGTGGAGTCATGCATGTGTTCATCTTTGTGAGTGTGAGAGTTGTACGTGATTCCAAGACTTTAAATTGTTGAGAAATTTTGTGTGACTATGGAGGGAATTTGAATACCTTTGTTGAGCTTAAACTTGCATTTGAAGCAAGCATTGTGAGCTTGAGTACTCTTGAAGATGGTGAGTCACAATTTGAAACTTTGAGTGCACAATTGATCATTGTATAAGTAATTTGATCCTTGTTGTGTGCATTTATGTTAAGTCTTATGCAATACTATTTGTAGACATCCTTGTTGAACTGATTGATCTTGAGTTTTACTTGAGGACAAGGAAAAGTTTAAGTTGGGGTGTTGATGAGTCCGAGATTTCGACTCATTTAGGGCTTTGTTTTGATAGTTTATTGTCCTCAAATGCCTAATTTATGCTCCATACTGATGTTAAAATATTGATTGGCAGCAAAAAAGGCAAAAGGAGCAAGGCAAGGACATTACCGGCCGAAAACGAACTAAAAACATGAAAAGTATTAAGATAACAAAAGCACATAATCGCCTAAGCCACTCGGCGACTCACCGAGTGGAACTTCAACTCGCCTAAAGTTCCAGACTACCAGGCCTGGGGAGAATCCAATTTGGCGATGGATTTGGACATTCGGCGGACCGCCGACTGGATCGGTGACATATTCTGGATCGCCTAAAGTCACAGAACCTGAAGGAATAAAAGCCAAGGAAGATCGGCGATGAGATGGAGTGATTGGCGCGTCGCCGACCTGGTTGGCGACACTCGACTTACCTAGCCTAATGGTCCTTGCAGCTAAAATTTGGGAAACTATAAATTGAATTCTAAAAGAGTTCAAAGGGTCCGATTTTTCATTATTAAAGTCCAGTTTTAGTTTTCTTCGGTTTTTGGGAGAGTTTTCTTAGTATTTTCCATTGGAGAACAACTTTGAAGGGTTTTTCAAGTAGATTCGAAGTGGGTCTTTGATTTTTAACATTTTGGATCATTTTAATGACTTGGATTGCAATACCCAGATCTTGGAGAATGTTTTAGGTATTAATTTCTATCTTTTTATGATGCTTGGCTAAAACCCCAATTCTTGGGGTGTGACTATGTGATTATTTGCTTAATTAGCTTATGGATATTGTTGTTTAATGATTTAAATGTTGTTTTAATGTGGGTTTGATCGATAACTGAGTAGTAATTTATGAATTGTAGTTGCAAATATAATTTTAACTTAGTGTTTTGGGCTTGCTCGAGAGAGAGGTTCTAAAACCAAGGTTATCGATTGATGATTGTAGTGTGTGGGTTGTTATGGGTTCAGCTTGAGAGAGTGAATTTTAACTCATTCATACTTATCTAGCTTGAGAGAGTAGATAAATTAAGGTTTTGGGTGGTTTTGTAGTGTCAAGCTTGTTGAGGTTCAAGAGAACTCGCCTGAACCGTAGTAGTTGTTCGAGAGAAAACTATTGCACCTATAATCTAGCCTACCCATAGTGATTCAGCATTTTATTATTAAGCTCCAATTACCCATATAATGAAATTAACTTATAATCGATCACATCCTGAGAATTCCTTCCTACTTGTCTAATCCCCTGTTTTAGTGATTATTGTTGTTGTTAATTGATATCTTAAAACCCCCCATCTGATATTCGTTGTCAAACCTTTGACTTATTTTGTTTGATTTCGATAATGTCTACTTCTATAACCGATTAGAATCACATCTTTACTTCCTAATAGAATTTGATACGGTACCGCTCCATGTGGGTTGGACCCCAACCTTTTGTTGGGTTATATACTAGATTACGATCGTCTACACCTAGAATTGGATGAGGTGTATTTGAGACGTTAATCAAAATGAATTTTGATTCATAACGTTTCAAAGACACTTACTCAAATTCTAAGTGTCAACGATCGTAAATCAGTATAAAACCCAACTAAATGAGTTGGGGTAGAATCCTACAAGGAGCAGTACGTGTTTCAGATTCAATTGGGAAGTATAAACGCTGTCAAATCAGTCATAGGAATAAAAATTATCGAATAAGGACATCATTCAAATTAAGGGGTGACACGAATGTCAAATGGGGGTTTTGGTTTTAATTATCAACTACAAATAGCAGTCACAAACAATAAGAATTAACAATAATGAGACGAATTCTTGTGATGTGATCGATTATAGAAAATATAGACATATGGGTAATCGCAACTATTAGTAAATAGCTAGATATTAGTGAGTAGGCTAGGCTATAGGGGAGCTAAATTTTCTCTCGAATAATTTACCCCGAATCAAGTGATTTCTATCGAACATCAACAAGCATATAAAATAAGAGAAGCCCACACCTTAATCCATTCACTCTCTCGAGCTAAATCTGTGGAATTGGGTTTAGGATTCACTCTCTCGAGCTGAACCCAAATCAACCCAATACCCACAAACCATTAATCAAAAACCTTAGTTCTAAAACCTCTCTCTCGAGCAAGACAAGAACACAAACATAGAACTGCATTTGCAACTATAATTCTTATATTAAACCACAGTTAATGAAAATAGCATTTAAACTAACAATTAGCAATACCCATAAGCTAAATCAGCCTATAATCACATAATCACACCCCAAGAATTTGGGATTTTAGCTAGACATTATAAAAAGGTAAAAAACAGTTACCAAATTAATTATCCATCAACTGGGTAAGAGTTATTTTGTCTTTACAATGCTTCAATTTGATGAATATCAAAGACCCACTTCCAATTTCTCAAAAGTAAATTTCTTCAATCCTTCAAAACTAAGGAAGAACTCTAGAGAAAATTGTCCTAGACTAAGTGTAATAATCTAAGTCTATAAAATTTGATACTAAATTAATGTTCAACATGTAATTTATAGTCGTCGAAAATAAGCCACGAAGGGCCACTCGGCGAAGTAAGTCGGGCTCGCCGAACCACTCGGCGAGCCACCCTTTGACCTCTTCCATCGCCTCTTCACCTTAGCATTCAACATCCTCGAGTTCTGTAACTTTGGGCGATCTATCTTTGCTTCGCGGAACGACTCGGAAATTCACTGACTGCTCATTTTCTTCGCCGACTTGGTCTCTTCCTTCAAGGCTTGGCACACTGGAACTTTAGGCGGTGAGATTAGCCACTCGGTGACGCACCGAGTGCTCTTCGCAATCTTCAGGCTCGCCCTTCTTCATTTCTTTAGCCTATTTTGTTCCTTTTTGCTTGTTAGTGTCCTTGCTTTGTTCCTCAATCCATATTCCTGAAAATCAAGGATTTAACATCAGTTATTGGCACAAAATAAGCATTTGAGGACACTAAATCAATATAAACAAAGCTCTAAATGAGTCCAAAACTCGGACTCATCAACACCCCCAACTTAAACTTTTGCTTGTCCTCAAGTAAAACTCAAGGTCAGCAGTTCAAAAAGGGATGTCTCAAACAGTGCTACATAAGACTCAATCATGAATGCACACAACAAGACTCAACTTACTCATGCAAGGATCAATTGTGCACTCAAAGATTCAAGTTGTGACTCACCATTATCAAAGATACTCAAGTTCACAATACTTGCTTCAAATGCAACTTCAAGCTCAACAAAGGTACTCAAATGCCCTCACAACAAAGATGATTCAATATTCACACACAATTTCTCAATAATTTATAGCTCCAGAATCACGTATAACTCTCACACTCACAAAGATGAACACATACATAACTTCACCCATAAGTTTTCCCTTATTTTCCAATCAACACTCATTTCAGCTCACTCAAGATCTCAAAGGTATTTTCAAGGCTTGTAACGGGGCTGAGTGTAAAGATATGGTTATTTAGGCTCAGTGGTTGTTACCCTCATGAAATGTGGTTTGAACATCACTTTCTTCCCTTTCTTCAACATTTGAATCATGCTCAAAATTCATCCTATTATTCAACTTCCAATGGAAAACCGGACACCCCATTTCTTTTGCAACTTTCACAACTTTATTTCACAACTTTTTTCATTCTTTTTCTTCTGCTTTCTTCTT
This sequence comes from Solanum etuberosum, assembly GCA_029582245.1. Taxonomy (NCBI): domain Eukaryota; kingdom Viridiplantae; phylum Streptophyta; class Magnoliopsida; order Solanales; family Solanaceae; genus Solanum; species Solanum etuberosum. The sequence goes on along the minus strand of JAJONR010000434.1, from coordinate 4,544 downwards.
TTCTTTCTCTTTTTTTTTATATGGAGGGGTTCCATCATTTTCAAGACTATTGCTAGAAGGGGGATTTTCTTAAACTTCTTGATTTACCTTCTCTTTTCACCACACTCCCAACTTAGGCTTTTGGCCTAAGTTGGCTATTCAATCAAATCACACTTCATGAGGATTATGGGTGAATGGATACGGAGGGGTCATAATTGCATCAAGTTTCTTCCAAGAGAAGGATAAGGCTAAAAGGGGGTTCAAGCAAGGTTCACACAACTCACAAGGTTGGCCACAAAAGAGGTATATTGTAAAATTATTTCACTCTTCAAAATTGGTTCCTAAGATCATTTCAAGATCTTGCATAACTTAGTCAACCGGACCAACGGGGCAAATTTTAGGTGTCATCATACAAGGTTCAAAGTAAGCTCACCACATAAGGTATTGGCACCAATATCAAACGAGACTCATTCGAGCTAGTGTGCAATGTTTATCACAAGAGACTCCATTCGATAACCGGCTAGTCACAACGAGATGCAAAAATTCCACATATTGTCTATGCAACTTCATTTGGCCTCCTCATAGCCGCGCATTCATTTTTGTTCGATTAAGAGCACTATTCAAGTACTCGGTATTGATCATAACTGATACTCATATTTGCACAAGAACAGCCACATTCACACACAACAAGAGGTGGAAACAAATTTCAGATGGGTCAAAAAACCATTTTCATTCATAACAAGGACCATAAGCTCAAACATCCACAAGATAAGATCAAAACACAGTTTAAAACACAAAACCCAATATATACACAAGAGATAGGTATAGAAATACCTCACCCCACCACAAATAAAAAGAAGTTGTCCTCAAATGCAACAAAAATAATCACAAATCAATAAAAATGATAGAGAGGGATGTAAAGAAGAATCCTATCTACACAGTCACTCCATCTGTCGGGGCATCAGTTCCCGGAGTCACCTCGGAAGAAACCCCCTATCAACTCTCACAAGTCTCTACTCTCGTTGTGAGAGCATCGATAGATGTTCGGAGGGGTGTCAAAGCAGCGGAGATGGCTCGCTCAATCATCCAAGGCACCTCGGCCTCTAGCCGGTAAGCCCGCACATCGGCAGAATGGGCTAGGTGTCCCATCTTGAGGAGCATGGCTTGAGTGATCCTAGTAGTCTGGGAAGCAGCAGAAGAACTTGGGGCCTGGGAAGGAGTAGTAGCGGGTGTACCTGAAGGCCCGAGGTCTGGAGTAGGCAAAGATGCCTCTACAAAAATAGACTCAACATCAACCTTCGGGGATGCATCAACCAGAGTTGCTCTCCTCCTATCCCCCTCATCCCGTGTGTACTCGGCCTCTATGCGCCGGATGTCTGTGGATGATGTAGGTGTGACCTCTATGTCCCTCTTCTTGTCACGAGGAACTTCATCCCGCCGACATAGCTCTTTGATCAGCACTGGGAAAGGAAGGAACGTCTGGCGCTGCTTGGGCCTCATGGCCATCTCCTACTCTATAATAAGTCCCAAGTTGAGCCTCTTCTTGGCGATGATGGACCCGAGACAGGCCGCCTTTCGGTGGCGGAGGATAGACTCATTCTGTGAGGGCATGATAGAACTGCTGATAAAACCCAAACCAATACCGGGCTGCTATATTCAAATCCTTCTTCTCAATAGGGTCTCCGACCTCAATCCACCTCGGGTGGTATCATAAATGAGGGGAACCAGCCAGCCCTTGAGGTCATCTAGAGTCTGTGAGGTGATCATACTCTCATATGTGTGCTCGACGTCTGTGGTCTTGTCAAGTACAACATTAATGTGATCGGTACTGCAGCCCACTGTCTTCCCCCAAACCGTCACAGACTTCACCGGTCTGAAGGCACTAGCCTTCTTCTTTCCCTGGGGTACTAGATCACCATATGCTATGTAGAACTCTCTGACCCAGGTGGGGATATATGGGCCACGGGGCCTGATGAATAAGTCAAACATGTGGTACCGGAATGTGTCCCACACAAGGGGGTACCTGTCCATCACACCATCCATGGACAATCTCTTTTCTTCGAGAATGGTCCTCAGTCCCTCGGCTTTTAGCCTATTGAGTAGCCGGGGAGGAGGAAACTGAACTGGTGGTGCTGGAACCACCGTCTGTGCCGGAGCTGGCACTGTATCATCAGTAGGTGGGGTAAACTCTTGGATCCTAGACGGATCTTTGTGAGACCTTGGGTGAATATCTGCTCACCGGGATTTTAGTGGCTGGTCATCCTCAGGCTTGGAGAATGAGGCCTTAGAATTGAGAGAGTCCCCATCACTGCCGGAGTTGTGCTCCGGTCTCTCTACTACGGGCGCTTTTCGCTTTCCCTTGCCTCCCTTTGGAGGTGCTTTCTTTCCCTTTTTAGAAGAAAATTAGAAACAATCCAAGAACGCATCGGGAAAAGTTAGAAACAATCCATGAACAATGCAGAAAATAGGTTGCAGAAAGACTCGCTGAACCAATCGGCGAGCCAGATCGGGCTCACCGAAAGGACTGGCTCAAAAATTTTCTAGGAAAATGATAGGTCGGCGATATGTAGGGCCTTTAACCGAATCGCCGACATCATTCAGTGAGCTCAGACTAGCCCACCGAAAGTTACAGTGTGTTTTAGGGGTTAGGGGCACAGAAAAGGCGATCAAGAGAGACTTTCGGCGAGTCGCCGAGTGCACTCGGCGATCTCAGGCTTCCCGCCAAAAGTTACAGACTATAGTCTAGCCAAATCATGAAATTAAAGGCAATCAAGGGGGATGTTGGTGAACCGCCGAGTGGTTCGGCGAGCTCGACCAAGCTCGCTGAATTGCCAAACGTGCCAAATTTCAAGGCTGTTTCCCAAAATGAAGCCTGCAGCCCTTGAAAACAAAATCAAACAACACACTCATGCAATTAAGCTTAGACCCATTAGACCCATGCCACCGGGGTACTCAAACTTCCCCCGGTTTGGCCAAAATTGGCAATTTGATGACTTTTTCCCTTAAGAATGACGTCAAACGCTCCATCATTGGGAAAACTAAGTCATTTAGCACAATTGGGGTTACTCAAAAATCACTCGACTAGACCCAACAACAAAATACCACAACCCAATAATTTATGATCAACCCAACAACAAAATACCACAATCATCGTTATAAGCATTTTAAGCACATTTCGAAATTAAAACAGGCAACTAGCACACAAATACGATTTCGGAACAGGCCCAGCACACATCAATCAAGAATTAAACAAATGCATTCGAGTTCAACCATAATTTAAGAGTTCGGGGTTCGGTAAACCAACATTTAAGCTGAAATATGAATTTGTAAAGCTAGGCGGTAATGTATTCCAACTCCAAGCACAAGATCAAAGGGAAAAAGCAATAAAACTAGGAAAATACTGAAAATTTACAGTGCGAGTGTGATTGTATGAAGTAAAAAAAATGAGGGAATATGAAAGAGTTTGAAAGTTTAAACCTTTGGCCTTTTAAAACCTTTCAGTTCGCGGCCCATCGGCGATATTAGTCATCCTCGCCGAACCACTCGGCGACACGCCGAGTTGTGCCTTACCTCACCGAGTTTTATAGGACCTCCATTCAATTTGGAGGTTCAACCGGCAGACAAAATCAAGCTCACCGACTTGTCCATGGGCCCGCAGAGTTTTATAGACTCCTTCTTTCTATTTTTGAGAGACCAATGACGGTCCAAGTCGGGCTGGCCGACCTCTTCGGCGAGTCGCCGACTGGACTCTTGGCTCGCCAACTTGCATCTTTTAAAAATATTCCACACTTCGACCTGCACAATCAACACCCGCCATTCCAAAAACAAAACACAAAGCTTTAAAATCTTGGGTTGCCTTCCAAGAAGCAGCTTAGTTAACGTCGTTGCACGAAGCAAATACCCATTCAAGCTCAATACGGTTTTTATCTTTTTATGATGTTCGGCTAAAACCCCCTACTCTTGGGGTATGATTATGTGATTATGGGTTGAATTAACGTGTGGGTATTGCTAATTGTTAGTGTAAATGTTATTTAAAAGTGGGTTTAATCATTGACTGTGGTTTAATTTAAGAATTGTAGTTGCAAATGCAGTTCTATGTTTGTGTTCTTGGCTTGCTCGAGAGAGAGGTTTTAGAACTAAGGTTTTTGATTAATGGTTTTTGGGTATTGGGTTGATTTGGATTTAGCTCGAGAGAGTGAATCCTAAACTCAATTCCACACATTTAGCTCGAGAGAGTGAATGGATTAAGGTGTGGGCTGCTCTTATTTTGCATACTTGTTGATGTTCGAGAGAAATAACTTGATTCGGGGTAAATTGTTTGAGAAAAAATTTACCCCCCTGTTTCCTAGCCTACTCACTAATATCTAGCTATTTACTAATAGTTGCAATTACCCTTATATCTATATTACCTACAATCAATCACATTCCAAGAATCTGTCTCATTATTGTTAATTCTTATTGTTTGTAACTGCTATTTGTAGTTGATAATCAAAACCAAAACCCCCATTTGACATTCGTGTCACCCCTTAATTTGAATGATGTCCTTATTCGATAATTTTTATTCC